>JAVJAQ010001925.1:1199687-1315989 GCA_032362365.1 Zygogramma bicolorata
ATATCTTCTACCGTGAATATAAGAGCATATTTTTTTCATCTTATACGAGGTACGTCAGAATATGTGGATTTTCTTGAGAGCCGATGTTCTGGTAATAACATTTCCACTAATAACTTTAGAAATCACCATTATTCAAGAATTTTCTCCAAAGAGGAATTGAACTTTCCCACCTAGGTAGATAATAATGTCAATACAGTTCAGTTTAGATGACAACAAATTGATTGCCGCCTTCCTAACTTGGGGCAGGGGTAGAAGCTTTCGTATGAACACTGCTATCATACGTAATTTAAACCTTGCTATTTTCTGAGTCAAGTCGACTTTCATTTTAGTTTGACAACTGGTTTACTGGGCTACTTGATATAAGAAATTTCAGTAATATGCTTAATAAACAAATGAAATTGCTTCCTCAGTAATAATGAAAATCTGAATTGATGAAAGATAATATTTTATAGTTAGTAGTAGTGTAAAAATTGGGCAAATGCTGCAAACCATACCAGTGGAAAATTAGCATTCCATGAGAGTTACACCCTACACTTTTTCCACAGCTATAACAATTGCGAAATGATTCAACAAATAACATGAACCTCAGGTTTAATGCCATTCAAAATTTTCATTTTGGTACAATTAAACGAATTATGAGAGCTGCCACTGCTTGAGGTTTGACATTCCATGGAAGACCTGATTAATTGTGTACCAATACTAACTGTAACACAATGAAGTGGCTTTTTACAGGCTACCTGGAAATGGTTACATAATAATATTGCTCAGGTAAAAAAAATATGAAGCTATAATGTTTCAAGTACTCCGAGGTGACTCACAAATTGCACGAATGTGTGAAACGTTTCTAGCTCTTCCATTTATCAGGGATAAACTTCGTAATTGCAATTTTTTAATGAAACGTTCATACTCTTCCAGGTAATAAGTAATGGACAGTATATAAAAGATCGGCTTCTCTGGACAGATGCATGTTTTGTTTGAATTATTATTTGTAGCAGATGGCTTTCAGGGAATATTTTTCTCATATATAAAATGTCCCATAGGAGTAAGAGCAATGCAATTATCAAAAACTTACAGCGGACAGCGGTGATTGCATTGTATCAAGTCACCATAACAACACATTTGAAACCGTATCGCTAGACGTCAGTAAACAACACAAATAAATGTCAGACTTCAAAAATAGAAAAACATTTCGCGTTTTGGTGAGTGCTCCATGTAATCGATAAAAGTATAAATGAACAAAAAATAACATTTCCTTGAGAATTTCTTTATTCGAGAAGTATTCCAATGAATTACTATCGTGCATAAAAATGACCAGATAATTTTGCATTCAAGCGTGATATCTTACACAAATTGCATTCGGTTATTTTCATATTTTGTAAAAGAGCCTTCGGACTCGGGAACTTTCGCCAAAATATGAAAATAAACTTGCAATTTTTAGATATCACGCTTTCTTGCAAAATTATCGGTAATTTTTATGCACTCGTGCAATTATAACCGATACTGTGCTGCTGTGCTAAGCAAAAACAGTCAATTGACTATCATTTTTTGTGGATAAATTTGAGATTTAGAAAATACATCTCTATAGTTATGTCATCAGCGCGATGCGCGTTCTATTATTTTGCTAACCTCGAATTTCTATGACGATTTACCTTTTAGAGTTTTGTAGTGAAAAATGTAAATATGCTTATAATTCTATTGGAAAGTGATGAAGAAGGATATATAGAATGAGTATATTGTGCTGATAGAAAGAAGGAGAAATTTCGAGCGGAATTGGCTGAGAAACAAACATAGGCGAAAAACCCCGATTTCCTGTCTTTGGGGGGCCGTATCTCCGAAACTAGTTGCGAGCCCCAAAAACTTCATTAGACTTTTTTGTTCAGGAGGCCGAAATAAGTAAGTTCCACCAAAAATTTTTTAATTTCACGATGGAGCCCGCTTAACGGATAATCACCTCAATCTCTTATATCTTAAAAGAAATAACAATATCAGATAGTCTGAAACCTACACTTGACAGATTTTTGGAAATGCTAATTCAATTTTAAAGCATCTGACCAGGATATACCCTTTTAAACATTAAAGCTTCTAGAACATTTAAATCATCCTTGTAATTTTTACGCTATACTTGTACTTTTAATGCGGCCGGCAATGAAAGTGGCCGCTTCCAAGTTTCAGTATAAGATCCGAAATGAACGTTTTTTATACCAGGAATCTTTAAACCTCATTTTTCATGAGATCCTACCACACAGTTACTACTACTCCCATTAATTAATTTCCATAGAAATATTTCGCGGATTTGAATTTTCCACATTTGAAGAAATTGCTTGGGTTATTCGGAGAAAAAGTGTGGCTGGCATGGTTGGTGTATTGGTCATTATACATGTCTTCTGCCAATCTCTATGCTCGCCATATATACAAAGCATCACTTAGGGCCAGTCAAGGCACTTCGATTTGCTGTTGAGGGCTAAGCTAACAGTCAAGTTTCTTAGCAGTAGATTGAAAAACTGGCCCTTATACCACAAACACAATATGGTGGGGTGATTAGCGAACAAATTTAGCTTCAACCTTGAGAAAAATTATTAAGGTGCGCTACATTGTTAGAAGGTTCTATGGAAATGAGGGTTGAATTCCTGTTTCCTCCTGCTTTAACCACGCAAGGTTGGTGACTTGCTGAAAAATGTAATATTTTCTTGCGCTCATGTATTGAAAACATATTCGTCTGGCCCTGAAATGATGACGTCTCATCATCTATGATTTGAAACTTATTCATCAAATGGAATATTCGTGTGACATCCTATGCATGAATGTTATATATTTGAATCAACTTTTGTATGCCTGGTATATCAATGGAGGACGAAAATGTGACTCCTATCTGATTCAGCGCTCGTCGTGCCATCTAGGGAGGGTAATAGCGGTTTCAGATAGCCTTGTTTATGAACGGATTGAACGTCCAAATCTGTCGCCATACTTTTTGGTTTGAAATCTAAGCGTGTGCTACTCACACCTCGCATCCAAAAATAACTCGGCAGGAACACCCCTACCCTTGGTTAAAGAAACGAATAATCTCGGGTTATGGGTTATTGACCTCAGATTTACAAGACATGTGAGTTTTCTCTGCCAGAGCTTTTATAATATACTGAGTTGTATCCCAATCGTTACATTTTGTTGTCTAAAATAAAACATGAATTGTGCGATAATATTAAATTCGCTCCCCATGAAACTCTGGAATTTTTTTTCGCACAATTTCAAGCAGAGATCAAAGGTATCACTTACATGTGCTCAGGACTGAACTATTGCTGTTGAACAAGGCCTGTATGTTATTCATTTCTTATATTATTCGTTCGAAATTAAAAAAATGTATATCATTATTATAATAAGTATTATTATTATCGTTTTCTTCTTTATATGCGCTATAGTATAGTTCTATATATCATATCTTTTGCTTCCAATTATTAAGATGAAAAACAGTTTCAGCTGATACTTCGCCAATTCACCTTTCTTTTCTACTCCATTGTACAACTTGTATCTCGATCATTGGTGAATGAAGTCGATTCTAATTATTATATACACATTTCAACAGAGGTTGTTTGCTAATTATTTCAATCAATCAAAATATGCTTTATTGTCAGAAGATTTACATCTCATTGACAAAGTCTAAGAAAGATTTGGTCATTACAAAAACATATAACTTACTCAGTAAAAGATATACAATAAAATATAATAAATTTAAAAAAAATAACAGAATTTTTAAGTTAGGACAAAAATGACAAAACGGGTATAAAGTTTTATTTAGTTGAAGCTTTTGTTGAATTATTCATTAATTTCATAGAATACCTCTTCTGAGAGAATCATCTTAACAGTTCTCCTAAACAACACTATTGACTCAATGATTTTGACTCGTTCTGGAAGATGGTTGTATATTTTGGCTGCATTGTAAATGATCGAGTTCTTTGATTTGAAATAGCCTTATGTTGTTGTTTTGGCGGGTGGATCCAAGATTGATATTATATATATGTAAGTTCCTATGAACTAAACATGCCGTTTCCAGTATAAAAAGAGCAGAAAGGGTAAGGAGTTTCTGTTCTCTGAAAAGTTCCCTACAAGAGACCCTAGGCCCCACCTTACAGATATAGCGAACAGCACGCTTTTGTAGGGTGAAAATCATGCTGAAGCACTGCTTGTTGCAGGTTCCCCAGAAGGGGATGCCATATCTTATATGTGATTCAATTAACGCATGGTACACTATTTTAGCCGTTGCCCTACCCAATTCATTTGACACCACACGTAAGACATAACACCCTGAGGACAACTTTTTGCTCAGTGCTTCAACATGGTTACGGAAGTTCAGGTTATCGTCAAGACAAATTCCCAAAAATTTATTGGATTGAGTACTCGAGACGACATGTCTTCCTAGTGGAATGTGTGGTATAGTACATTGAAATGACATTAGATGAGTTTTAGATATATCAAACGAGAGTAGATTAGAATCGCACCATTTTTTAACAACAGCAACATCGAGAGCTATTTTTTCATGAGGGTTAAGTGGGTTCTTATGCCATAAAATGGTTATATCATCAGCAAAAATAGTAAATATACCATCAGTTGTAATATTCCCAAGGTCGTTGAAATACAGTAAAAATAGGATGGGCCCAAGAACGGAGCCCTGTGGAACTCCATGCCTAACTAACCCGACGTCATGTTTCATGTTAAATTAGTCCCAACCCCTATATAGAGAAGCAGCAGTGAAACTGTCTGATATTCTCTACGCACTTATATATCACTTCTCAGATGTTAGGAAAGGAAGATTGAAAGAAACAGAAAACATGAATTTTTTATTTATTCAACCATTTCACAAACGATGAGTACTCATGTTGAACTCAGATTTAAGCGTAACAATCGGTTGTAAATTTTACCCGCTCCTGTCTGTATACCTCCCTAAATGTCATTCTCTAAGCAGTCTTATTTTAAAAACACTTTTTATGAATAACCCTGTTAGTTCAACTGTATGGTCCTAAATTGTAGTTGGTTTATTTCCATTTACCTGCACGATACATCACACTCAGGCACAAATGGGAAGTTAGTTTACCAATATACAGAACTGAGTGAGAAAAATACATTCATAAATCGGACATATTTGTATGATGAAGTTTGCTTTGGTGGTTAATACACTTTCAGGCATATTTTTTATGCTCCGAAAAAAGTTGTTTTTGTATCAGCCTCATCTATTCCCAATATATTCATTTGCCTTTGGATTGCATAAAAATCATCATGAATATTTCTCTTCAGGATCTTACCAAAAAACAAAGAAGTTATACTTTGGACTCGGACTGTGGGATAATTTTCTACATATTTAATCGAAACTGTTAATTTACTCTGTCTCAATTCAATTCAGACTATTTGTTTTATATGCATTCAATGATTTATTAAAATTCTAAAAACATATGCTTGGGATCGATAATAATATACAGGGCTATTGCATTTCAAGTCGGTTCAGTGATAATGAGAGAATAACATGTAAAATGATCAATGTTGACTAAAAACTTGGTGGGCTCACGCTTAGACGTGTAAAAATTTGGGAAAAACTTGGCGAAAAAATTATTGCTTCATTCCTGAGATGGTGATGAAGGCTTTGAATCACCCTGCCAGATGTCGCTATATGCGTTTTATATGTAATATGTTATCTCAAATTTCCAACAATATCGAATCAGTATACACCAGGGATTCCAGTCCTGTCAAACGATATCATATTTTTTTGGTTTGTTTGTTTCGAATGTATACAGGAAAAACTGTAAAAGTACAAATTCTCTATTTTAAGCTGTATCTGATTCATTTTGTTAGATACTAGAAATTTTCCTCTAGTTTGACGATTTCAATTGGCTGTAAGAATATGCTCAAACATATTTCATTTTTGAATAAGGATTTGTATTTTCTGTTGAAATTTATTGTTTCATTGGAAAACAATTTTCATTCGATACCAAGGAATTTACTTCTCCCGATGTTCTTCCTAAGGTTTAAGCTATCCATAATGAAAATGTTATTATTGTGTTTGTTGTAACTGTTGAGAGCATTATAAAAAAAATAATTGAAAGAATGCTAGGAATTATTAGCCGCCAATTTGAACATTCATTGTCAATAGTTTCAATTCGTTCAGAAGTTATTTCTAAAATTTATTACTTAACCCTTTATATAATGGCATTCTTCTAATATCGGAGCTCAAATTAAAAAAACCTATAAATATTCTTGAAACCTCCAAGAATAACAAAAACGATTGAATTCCTTGATGAAAAATTCCGTATTGGGTAAGTTTTTAGGAGTGGACCATGACGGATGTATGAAACTTTTATGAACATTTTGACCATCACAAAGTTTATTGAAGAAGGAAACACGAAGTCATCTCCACAAAATATTTAATTCTTACAGTAAAAATGTCCTAGTTAAGACATGTTCGAAACATGTCTTAACTAGGACATTGTTCCTGTAAGAATTATATATTTTGTGGAGATGACTTCGTGTTTCCTTTTTCAATAAAATTGGTCTTCCACTTTGAGTATGGACTACTACCTTCGTTTCACAAAGTTTGTTGGCAAAGTAATAGCAGATATCAAATATCTCTGCGAATAAGGTACAGCCAATAAAAAATTGCACTTTTTTTATTTTTCCGATATTTACCGAACCGAAAGAGTCTATTATTTGGTATTTTGGTTTGACTAGAAGTTTTTCAATTAAAAAAAAAAACCTTCGACCCCTCCGATACAGTACAATTCCATCGTTGTAGACAACACAGCACAGCAGTTCCCGTTTCCATGAACTGTTTTGAATATATTATATTACGAAGTGTGAGAAGAATATCTTCGCCATCTAATTTTACTGTATATGAGACTGAATGATATTAAAACATCTGTATTGAATTATTAATCCTATTCAGAATAAATCGAAACGAGTACGTAGTTTTCATATCACTTGGACCTTCTTGAATATTTGTGTGAATCTTTGAATAAAATTGACACTTCAACTTTCCTAAAGTTTAGCTCTTCAGTTCTGTATTGTTGATTATATTACCAAGGAAACCATTCAAGTTTTCTGGGTAAAGACTGCCTAATTTTAAAGTGGATTCCCAACTTGAATCGGGTATGATAATAGAAGAACCAGTTAAACTGAATAACTTCCTCTGACCAACTTCCGCAAATTGTACCTTCGATGAGAATTAACAAAATTGATGACGTACTATTATTACTCAGAGGAATTAACGTTTGCGACTGGAAAGGTTCATTATTACTCTAAGATTGTTTTGATTACTCGAGATTTATTTTGATATGAAACTACAGAACATTCAAAGTGACGTAAATAGCATTTTTCCGCTTTGAATTGCCTGTGTTCCCGAAAGTTTCGAAAGGTTGGAAAAACCCTCTCAAGTCTTGGTTTGTTCTATGAATTCCGCAACAATCTACTACGATACATACAGTATACAGCACATTACAAAAATGAATCACATTCAACAATTACTTCTATTACTGAGTTATGTGAATCAGTATATGATATAACCCATGCAACCATTGCAGAGATTTTTCAACTTCATAATGTAAATGAAAAAATCATTCACCTTAAGTTCCATGAAAACCTTTGCAAATACAAAAATCGAACAGTAAAAAAAGTTGGGGTTTGTAGTAGTCGATTCAATACAAAATTTTCAAATATACTTTTATATAAAAATCGTCCTCAAATTGCACAAAAAATCACAAACTTAACAAAAAATAAGGTACACAAAATCGTAAACGTTCTCGAACTATATAAAAAATAATACAAACAACGAAATTGAAAAATAAATTAATTATACACTACGGTTCAATTTTCCGTTGGAGATATTCTAACAAACTATTCGTCGCACATACTGCACGTTTATAACATAAAAATTCTAACAATCATAGTGACAACTAGAACATTTATGATTATTTGGCTTTCTGTTTGATGATTATAAATAATGAGCTATCTAATGAAGGTGGATGTCAGTCGGTGAGTGTTGGTCCTTATTGCACATTGGACGGTGATGTCCAGAGCCCTAACGGCATCAGGGGTAACCGTCAAAACACTGAAACAATAAAATCAGAAAATTGACTTTCGTTCTTTAAAAATCCACAACAGAATAATTCCCAATAAATCTGGAAAAGAGGTGGATTGACAACCATGAGAAAAATTGATAAAATACCAAAAATTTCAATCACTATTTTATCTTACATTATCTTAATGTAGACCTTCTCAAGGTTTACAATACTTTGGTACATTGTTTTGATCTATCTCGTAGGGTTCAGCCAGTATTTGCAATAAACCAAAAAATTATTTCCAAATCCAGAAAATTTTCATTCCAGACAAAATCTAAAGAAAAAGAACCTACAGGAAATCATTCCTGTTCCATATAACCCTCTCCACCCTTGTGATCCCTCTATTGATCCTTCGGCCTACCCTGTCTTTTCTCTTTTCTTTTTCTCATCGTCAGTGTGGCTCCTGTGCTCTTTTCTTTTTCTTCTTGTTCTGAGGAGGTCTTCTTAAAACCCGTCCTTCGTCCTAGGCTCTCCCCCAAACGAAGAGTACAATATTGGGAGGTGAAGCAAGGAAGTGTGATGAACGATTTGCGAAAAAATGATGTTTTCATTTGATAACTCAGAGAGTGATGAATGATATTCACTGGTTTATTGGCGCTGTCCTATCAAAATGTTCATGACAAAGCGTTGAAGAAGTGTGATCTCACCATTGGTAGAATTATTTTGAGTAGAGTATTCAGAGAATCTGTTGGCTGGCTTTCATCATAATCGATGAAAGATCGACTTGAACTTTCAGGAAGTTTGTCTCTTCGAATGTATTCAAAATAAGTACTCCGATCTAGATTTAGATTATGGATACGTATCCAACAATCTTGTGAAAATTCCTATGATATGAACATGGATTATATCAATTTCAGAAATAAAAGTACGTTTCAAATGAACCATTCGAATTTTGATACAATAAAAACTCGCTCGTTTCTTCCTCTGCCTTATTTCCGTTAGCAAAAATAAAAGGTAAAAGTGTATGAACTTTTTTATGAAATAAGGAACAATTCCATTTTTGGAAAGACTATAGAGAACAGAGAAATCGTCAGTTTCAATCAAGGAAAAACAAGCAATTCTCATTGAAAAAAAGCGATGGACGATTGTTGCTTGATGCTCAACAGATTAAGAAATGTTACTAGCTATTAGAGAGGGCCAAATATTTTTTTTTGAATGACATATGGGCTTTAGAAATTCAGATCTGATCAGTTACTTCTATAATAGCTGCATTTTTTGAAGTTTGAGAATCTCCTACGATTTAAATCATTATGTTTGACCTTGAAATGAGCTATCTTTCTCCAAACGTCAGCGCCTCTCGTGGTTGTTTTATGAGCATTCAATTACGGAAAGTCGCTCATCTGTGATTCTGTGTCGGGTGGTGGTTTGACCTCGACTTTGCATTTCAACAATTACTTGTTAGGGGTTTAAGCGGAGCTCAACGCAGTGCTGCTTATTATAAGTTTATGTTTTTAGATCTCATTAATATTCCCATAGGATTTCTTGGAGAGAAAAAATACTTATTTCAGATCCCGAATATTTTGGCATTGACTTTTCACAATCCCGGCCGATTTTTCCTTCCGGGATCCCGTACCTCGGGATCTCTAATTGGCTCTCTAAAATCGAGTTTGAAAATACATTTTATCGTTTAATCTGCAATTTTTGTAGTGGCCTGATAACGGAAATATTGACTGAACCCCAAATAAATATTAAATATTGTTATTTTGAATTTATAAGGCAATGGTAAATATTCATCAGATGTTTATGAGGAATGTTGTGTCTTATTGTGAATGAGATATCAATTATCGGGGAGAGTTTGGGTCGTCAATGTTTAATATGTTTATTGCATGATGATTTTTCATCAAAATATAATCCTAGAAGTTTTGTAACTGACTTGTATTCTGTATCAACATACAATTTTAATGCAATTTCAGGGTGATTCAGAATTCGTTTCGCAATGTACATGTAAGAACATTCAGAAAAATTCAAGGACAACTTATGTTGATTCAACCAACTCGAATTTTTTTCTGTCTTGATTCAAAAAGTTTTGAAAATGTGCAAACTCATATCCGAAAAATAAATCAGAGTTGTGTTGTCAGCGAATTAACTGAGTTTACCATGAAGTTTCAACTGGGCCATTGGATTGATGTAAACGAGAGAAAAAGAATTGGGCCAAGTATAGATCCTTGGGAAACCCCAAAAGGTATTTTTCCAATTGAACTTCTGTGGTCGTTTTCATAAACATACTGTGATCGTTTGAACAAATAATTTCGAAAGCATTTATGATTATTTCATCTTATACTAAAAAAAATAAAACAACAACAATCTATAATCTGTAAGCTTACCAGAGTGCCCAACAGTCAGGACTTCGATTGGCAGTGATCCTCTTCGCCGAACCAGCAGCGCTTCGGGATTCTCAGGTCTCCGATGTAGCAGAAGCCGCGAAATGACTTCCGAGCGCGACTCAGGAAGGAAAACGGTCTCGGGCCCGCCCGAGCTGCGCCTTCTCAGTTGTTTTTTCCTGCGGCCCGACTTGCCGTTTAGGCTGGTGTGCCTCGTGAGCTGGTCGCGCCTGTCGCCAGCGCCCCCGCCGGATATTGGCGGCAAGGCCATCGGAGCCGAACCACGGCGCTGGTACTGCCAGAACGACTTCGTCGTCTCCACCGGGGTGATGAGGGGTTGTTCTATGAGGTTTTCGTCGTCGATGGGGTCTGCGAGCGAGGAAACATGAATCGAATCAGATTATTGAAACGAGACTGTATCCAATTCTTAGGGCTCATACATAAAGTAATAGTAACAGGCACGTAACACAGAAATGAATTTAGAAATGTAACAGCATCCTCCCGTCCAAAATTTGGAAGTCTAGGGTGAACGACCACCGAAGGCACTGATGGAGTAAATAAGGAATATAAGATAAGGAATTAGTCAAAATCAGACCAATCAGATGAAACGGGGAATAAGAATCAACCGATGGAATCAAACCTTTTCTGACAATGACGTTCAACTATTTTTCTGCACATGCGCACTTCCATTTTAAAACCAAAATGAGATAAGAGTCGAAAGTTGGTCGACTCTTTTGTTATTTCTTATTTCCTATTTTATCTCAGTAGGTATATAAACGGTCCCATTGAATTATGTATGTTTTACTTTCTCATTTTATTTCTCATTTTATCTTATCTGCTATATAAACCCAGGGTAAATATACTGAAACGCAAATTTTTAGCACAGAATAAGTAATTACTATAAAAAAGCGAATCGGAAACCTAACACAATAGGAAACTACATTGAGAAAATTTGAGAGACATGCGTCAAATTGATTAGCTGTCTTCCTATGACTTACTGAAGCAAGAGCAATAGAATATTTTAGTACGCTCTTATTGGTGCACTTTGGAAAGGCGTGGCTTGTACCGAATATGTCATTAGCACAGAATGCTCAACTACACAGAAGCGAATCCAACGACACATTCGGTAAAATTTGAATGATTTTTATTTCTAAAGAAACTTATAAGTTTATAAAATGGAAAATTAGAAACAAATGAATAATGAATCAAATAAATAGAGAAAAAAATAAAGTAAGATAATGAAATCAGACTTTTCACAGAAATAAAAAAAAAATAGTAATAATGAAAATAAAATAAAATTGTCCTTCACCTATCGCAATAAATATTTTTTCAACTCAAAGTTGAAACTGAATTTTCCAAATTTTTTTATTGCATCAGATAATCCATTGTATAACACTATTCCCTTGTAATGAATTAATTGTTGTCCTATGTTTGATCTGAATTTCATTGTCGATAAATTATTTGAACATCTGGTTGAATGGTCATGTTGGTCACTATTAATTTTGAAGATGAGATTAGAATGTTTCAATTTATTTTTAACCAAATGAATGAACGTACAGAGTTTTAGCGTATGTATTGAAGATATATCTAACAGTTGATTGGGTTTGTACAATTTTTTTGTCGGTTCTCTATAATCAAATTTATACATACATTTAATTAATTTATTTTGTAAAGCTTTCAGAGGTCTCAATAAGGTTTTTGTTGCTGATCCCCAAACCGGAATTAGGTATCGAAATCTAGAATATACCAGAAAAAAATGAATTAATTTCAAATATTCCAAAGGTAGAAAATTTCGCAATTTAAAAAATACTCCTATGATTGGAGAGATCTGTTTTCTCAGAATTTCCAAATGTTTACTCCATGTCAAATGTTCATCTATGTATATGCCCAGAAATCTCACAAAAGAAGAATATTTGATGATTTTATTATCTATTTTGATGGGATGGTCAGATTGTGATAAATTCGATTTTTTAGAGATAAACATAAATGAAGAAATTCAACGATAGTTTGTAACTTATCGAAAGCCACGCCTTCCCGAGGTGCACCAATGAGAGCGTACTAAAATATTCAGTTGATTAATTTGACGCATGTCACTTGAAATTTGAATTGAAATGTATATCAAGGTGCCAAAGTTCAATAAAGGTCAAATATTTTTGGGGCAATCGTGTTACCGGTTCACTTCTGTATAGTAATTTAATTATTCTGTGATATTGATATAAGACTGCATTGAATTCGTAGGGCTCATACATAACATAATAGTTACAGGCACAGAACACGGATATTTATTTAGAGATGTAACAGCAGCCTCCCCGTCTGAAATTTGTAAGCTTTAGGTCAGACACCTGAAGGCGCTGATAGCGGTTAAGAGTGGAGATACTGAAACGTACACTTTTTCATGATGATGTTAATTGATTGACGTCATATAAGTTATACTTAGGTGATTAAGCGTCTTATGTCTGTGAGCGTCTTAGGCTGGATTCAGACAGAGCCGAAATCCGATCGTACGACGATACGATAGCTTCCTGATTGGTTCAAATTCAAATTTTGCCCAATCAGAAAGCTATCGGATCGTCGTACGATCGGATTTCAGATCTGTCTGAATCCAGCCTGAAAGCGTGATGTATTAATTATGTTTTCGCAAAAATTGAATAGCTTGAGAGGTGAGAGGATGGTCAAGTAAATCGAAATAAACAATATTTCTTACATCTCCTTTACCTCTTTCCGTTCGAGATATGAAGGGCGTTCTTCAGAGACCGCCAGGTTCCGCTAACAGCGCCTTAAAGTCTGACGTCACGACTTATTCGCTGAAATAGCACCGCTCAAAGACGCTTCACGCGTCTCAATCGCCAAAATTTAGTTGTAAGGTGTTTTTGAAATTTTGAATACTCTGAAGCATAACTTTCAAATTTATTTTGACGAAATAGTTTTTTGTGAGTTATGAGCTATTTTTTATTCAAAAAATGCGCGAAAAAGTTGTTGTTTATTCCAAGAATAACCCAGTTATTTTCTATACTTGAATCAATTGAACAAAACCACCAAACTTTAAAACAAAATCGGAATGAAATTATCAACCCATATTTTCTGTTCAATACACAGTTTTCTTCGGAATTTGTGCTGCCACTATAGAATTTTTGAATTTACTTAACCTGAGTTTTGTTGGATAATAATGAGAGCAATTTCAGACAAAGGGGCGATCCCATTCAGACCCCTATTCTGCTAATTTCGAAAAGTAAAATATGTTATTTGAAAGGTGAGTAGTTTGAAGTTAGAAGACGATTTCTCAGTTAGGTCCCCAATTCCTTCTTAGGACTAGTTTTGCCTCATTTTCTTAGTGATAAATATCAACTACCTACTCTAGTTTTGTAAAGTCACTACATTTTTTCTCAGGAAGATGTTACAACTTCGCAAAACAAGCGTCGGGTGTTGGGTGCAAGTGTGTTTGTTCATTTTGGTGAAAGTGTAGAATCTTCGCTAAAAAACTTTCGGATTATCGAGTCATGTATACTCACGATAATGAGCAATTTCGATTGGCACTGATCCTCTTCGTAAGGATTGTGAATCAGAAGGAACCAACCCCCCGCCAGCGGGAGGAATCCTTTCTTCTGGTTTCGATACTGGAAGTGAAACTGGTGCCGATCCCCTTCTTCTCGCCAGACTCTATAACAAAAGACACATCAGATGTTGATCGTTGAGAAAATGGCTATTTGCATAACAAGGGGGGAAAGTGGTACTTTTCCTCCCGAGGATCATACCGAGGAGGAGGTTTTGCGTCGTTTCAATAGATCCCGTCGTTTCACCGGTGATGGAATTCGTCCCGTCGGTAGAGCCATCATGAAGTTTACTACTAGTAATCGTTCAAGGCAGGAAAATGTACTCCACCCCCCCATATTATACATATGATTTTTCCACCTCCCTCGTAAGGAGTCATTAAAAAAAATGTATATTAAATCAACAGACAAATTTTATGAAAGACATAAAATTAAGAAGTAGGTACAGTATAGCATGTTCCGAAATTCCCAAAATTAGGGGAACCTACAAAACAAAAAAATTAACAGAAAGAAAACTCGATTCGAACCACCACGTAAATTAATTAGCCTTCGAGCTTATCATGGAAAATGTCCGTTCCATTAACTCGCTGTGCCATAGAGACTCGCGATAAAGCTCTGTGGAATCATGTATATAGCATATTGCTGTAGCTCTATTGTAAGATTTGACGTTTAATTTTTATTTTCTTAATATATTCACTTCTTGAAAATATCTTACTTTTCTTTACTGATTTCTATTATTTTGCAAAATACACGCTGTTCTATAAATATACGGTAAAATTGATACATATATAATAGACCGCGGCCATGTGACGTCACATATCAACTGTCAATCAGCCTGCTGGACAAACAAATCGTATTTCCATGAATAACAATGTTTATTTGATGAGATTATAATTGTAATTCTGAGATACAAAATTTTTTGAAAATACCGTTGCCCATTTCAACTTAAATCTGCTCTTCTAGTTGTCTGAATTCACAATTTACGTCTCTTTTCAGCGAGAGGATTGATATTTTTTCTATTGCCGAAAATAGAAGAGAATCGGTGGAGTGAAACCTTATCTCTGCCACTTCTACTTCCACATTTCATAATTGCTCAAAATGAGGCATTATCGAGAAAAAAAGTTTTTAAATATGCCACAAATGCCACTATAAGCTTTTTTAGATCCGTTTGTCCAGCAGGCAGGATTTACAACTGTCATTTACTGTCGTCTGTCATATATGCCCGCGATCTATAGAATAAAGTTTAGGTCGTCAATGCCGTATAAGTTATTTCATTGATGACGTATCAAAAGTCACTTTTACTTTTCCTCCCTAGGGTTACACTGGGCCTGTTGGTATAAAAACCCCATCAAATTCAGCCAGAATAAACTAGGAGTTCATTGGAGAGTACAACTGAATAGTGTATTATGCAACGATCATGTGATAAACATTACATGAGAGTTGCATACGCTGTTTTTCCTACACCCGATGAATAATGAAAAACTATATGTATTATATTTATATTGGTATTGAATACAATAAAAGTAATTACTCGCATTTAAAAAAAAATCTACAAAATTGTGATGGTATTACCTCGGGTAATATTTAAATTTTAATTTTCCTTTCAGAGTAAGAAGCTTGTTTGTCAAGTAAACGGAAATATCGACATTATACTGAAGGTGGCGTAACAAAAACCCTCAAATCCTTTTTACACAGACATTGACCAACTATATCCCTATAAACAATGGTGATAGCGACTCACCGTCGTCGGTATCCTCCTGGGGTCCACGTTCTCCTTCTCATACCGCTGTCCCGGTTCAGACAGCTTGACCATCTTGGAGTTCTTGTCCTTATCGGCGGCCTCGGGTTCTCTCTTGTTGCTCGCCATCGAGGATTTCGGCAGCGGCGGCGGAGGAGCCGCAGGCGGCGAAGGCGTATCCGGCAGCAACACGTCCGACGGCCGACCGTTGTTCGGACTCAATACCGCTATGGAGGGTATCGTGTAGTGGGGGATGCTATTCGAGTTTGATATGTTTTCTTGTGAGCCGTGGGAAGAATTCGATCTACTGTCGCCTGGAACATAAAGAAGGCGATTGATGACCCTGCAGGTTTTTCAAAAGAGAGCTGCCCGCAAGATATTTAAAGTTCGTTGTTTAAATTCAATTCAACAAGGGATTACTGAGAATTGCAACTTTCGAATAAGCTATCAGAAACTATAATAATAATAACAGTTATTTATTCCCAAGGAACTACAGTTTATAAATAGGGAATATTTATATAATAGATTCATTAAAAAGCTCAATCAGAATTGTTTATTACTCGAAAATAAAGAAAAAAATTAAATGATTTTTCAATAAAAATTATTCCTACAAATAACGCTTCATAGCAAATTTGAATTTGTTCATTTGAGAAAAACATTATATTCCAGTTATACATGTTATATGCCTGTTTCTCTTTTTTTAATTTGTGAATTCATATGTGATATGTTCACTATAACTGTTGAATTATCTACATTATCTAAACTTGAAAAGCCTTTGCAATCTCCTTCCTCTCTGCATTATCAAATCACCTATTGAGTGCGGTAAGTATTCGCTTAAAGCAGCAAACCTACGCAAACTTTCATATATATTATAACTACAGATAGTTCAGTCCACTTCAATATTCCGCAGGAGTTATTTTCCTGAAACCAGTGGTATAGTGCTCATATAAAAGACGCCTGGACAACTTAGTCCTGCTCCGAGCTTAGTTAACATTTCTTTCAATCGGTGCCAATAACTGAAGAGGTGAAAAGGGAGAAAGAAGCGGCCTGTTACATTGTGTAGGGAGGGAATTTTATTTCTGTCTATGTCCCGATGCTTCGAAACATCAGGTGGTAGGTGGTAGGTAGGTCGGGCTCCAGCTTGTCTTGCTGTTCGAGTTTTTGATATTCAAGCCATCAGCGGACTAATAGACAAGCCCTGTTATAAAAATAACCCAACTTTTACTTGTATTCTCAAGCTGTAGTGATCCTATAGAGTATTAACAAATTTTATTCCATTACAACTTTTTAATAACAAACAAATTTCTACATTAATGAAATTTCGACATAATCCATTTCCAAATTACGTAAATCCACGGTATGGCAGGATTTGTTTTTCAAAAAATCGCTTACATTTTTTTTCGATTGTTGACATTGAAAAATAATGAAACTTGGCTCTTGAAATATGACGTAGGCTTCTCAGATGTTTGCTTCCATATGTTTATTTACCAAGTGGTTCTAGGACTGATGCCGTGACGAACATTGGTCACACCAAGTAGTTCAAGGTAAAGGATATGAAAATGAATCGTATAATAGAAAACAACTACTAGCCGGACTGATGCCGCGACGAACATTGGCCACACCAAGTGGTTCTAGGTAAAGGATATGAAAATGAACCATATAATAGAAAAAAACTACCACCCGGACTGATGCCGCGACGAACATTCCCACCAATAGCGAGCGCGAGTAGGGTTTATTCCGACGTGAGACAGGTTTGACCCTATATGGTTGTAAAGAAGAAATTTTTCTAAGGTATTTGAACGCATTTCCGACCCCCTTTTGGGGGGAAAATTGGGGGGGCTTCCGATATCTCCGAAAGTTTTCGATGAAAAAAATTGAAAATTTCATTTCTACTATCTTCATCGAAAGTTGTATCTATCGGTTCCGAGCGCGACCCCCCCTGACCTTGAAAACTCGATAAACGATATTTATAAAAACGAATATATATTCGTACGTAAAAAATTCTCATGAGTTCAAAAAAAAGAATTTTTCCAAAAAAAAGGGGGCACCACCGAAAAAATGTGCAAAAAATTTTTTAAAAATACGGAAAAATATGGAAAAATATGGAAAAATCGAGATTTCCCATTTTGAATATATTCTGAAAAAATCAAAAAAATAAAAAAAATCGGGGGACAACTTACCAAAAAAATTATTTTTAATAGCAGGGTGAAAACATACGTCGAAAAATAGTACTTTTTCATAGAATAATTTTTTTCTTCGAGGAAAATCTCACTCGAACTCACCTTCGTGCGGAGTTTCGGGACAGGTACTCATCTCGGCCGTGGCGGACATGTACCTCATCCGCACGTACGGTTGCGGGGGCGGGAACGTCTGCTGCCTGGTGAGGCACTTCGTCGTCGGAGGGGCGGGACCGCCTTGCAGAACGGACGTGAGCCGCCCCACGGCGGAACTGCTCGTCATGGAAGCTATGCTCGGTTCGGGCAGCAGGTTTTCGGCGCTCAAAGGCCTCTCTGGATTATCCTCTGTAAGAAAAAATAGTATGAGCATCCAGTGTACTCGAATATTTGGCGAATACAGAACCAACGATTGAAATTTGCTGGGTGGAGGGGAAGTACTCTGGTATATAAGCCAGAGGCATCTGCCGGACAAGCAGTAATTTTGGCGAAGTCGACGGTTTCGATAAAACTCAATTGATTGATTTTTCTTTAAACCTTTATGATACCACATTACGTGGTACAGAATATGTCATTATTTGAGTTATTAATAAAACCCTAGTGAATATATAAAATGAATATATGTATACAGTGTGTAACAACGAAAACTTAACAGAGCCGTTTTTGAATATAAAAAGGGAAAGTTTTAAAAAAAGCTCGGACACGTCCATTTCTAATTGAAGGGGGACACCTTTCAGACTAATCAGATATTTTGTAGTACGCACCCCCTCGGAGGGTTGCGTCCGACGACCCTTATTTAGATAGGGAAAGTAGGTCGAGTGGCACCTTGTGTTAAAGGTCTCTCGAATACCTTTACAACTCTGTTAAGAGAAAATTTTTGTAACGATTGGTAACCAACCCCTCCAAGGAGGTGCGTACTACAAAAAATCTGAGTAGTCTGAAAGGTGCCCCCCTTTAATAAGAAATCGACGTGTCCAAGCTTTTTCAAAAATCTTACTTTTTATATTCAACGGCTCTGTTAAGTTTTCGTTGTTATACACTGTATATAGCACTGTGTGTTTTTTTTTTTGGGTTTTCCTATGATAGAAATATATAGTACACGGGCAATATAAAAATATGGTGAGAGAATGAAATTGTTAAAATATCTTGGAAATGTTCATCGATTGAGGATTGATTGCTTTCGTCTCCTCTAGATTGAAAAATAAAAATAACAACTCCTTTGAGAGAAGTAAAATAAAAAAATACGAACACTATCTGTTGATAGGTACGCATAAATCAATCAAAGGCGTTTGATTTATTCACAAAAAGGAAGAAATAAACTCGTTTTACACTCGTTTCACCACAATGGAAGGCCTCTATTAAGCCACAGGGAGTCAAAAATACCGCTATTTTTTCACTGCCGGTAATTCAGGAATACGGATTAGGGAATCTGAAAATACATTAGAGACCACAAAAAAATATTTATTTTTTTTTATTAAAAGAGTGGAATTATATACTCAAAATCTCCATAGGTAGTTTCTAAACATCTTTCATTCTAATTGAAAACTTTAGAAATACACGTTTTAACGCAAGCCTGACCTGAGTCTTGCCATTCGAAAATGGTTATCATTACGGTCTTCGGATGTGAGAACTACTTTTGGCCAAAAATCAATAACACTTTGTGGTGTCAATATCTATAATTCACTTCCACAAGTTCTTAAGAACGTCAAACAAGAACCATTATTCAAGAAACACTTAAAAAAAATAGGCTATTCAAGTTTACATTACCAGATCTCGTTAGATTTACATTCTGAACAAATTTTTTTTGAATATGTTAATATGTTGTATATCCCTACCATAACCTGTAAGTTTCTTGGGAAATGAATAAATTTATGAATGTTCCCTCACCTGACGAATGATGCGGACTACTGGACGAGACGTCGGACGATTGGGAGCCGTACCGCAACAGTTCGTCTTCCTCCCTAAGGCCACTGGAAGCTCTCGATTCAGTCTGGGGGCTGACGGGCGGCCGACCGAAAGCGACGCCCCTGCTCGTCGGCAGACTCTCCCTGCGGTAGATCGTTCTCGGGAGTGATTGCTCCATGTTGACGGGGACAGAGTGTCTGCGCACGCCTAACGATTCGAGCGTCGGAACCGCTAATGATTGTCTTCTTACTTCCCTAAAAAAAAATTAAAAAAAAAAAAATCAGGTATATAATGTCTGACTAGGGAATGTAATACCGGGGTACTGGATCCCGGAATCCGGAAGAAAAAATCGGACAGGATTGTGAAGAGTCAATCCCGGCATTGTCGTGATCTGAAATAAGTTTTTTTTTTATTTTTATTTTTTTTATTCGTCATTCATTCAATGCTACATGAGTACAAAATGTATATATACCCTTTTCTTAAATATTATTTTTAGGTAATAATGTTACAATTTTTTTTTCAATAACAATTATGAAATCATAATATGTTCACATTATAACTAAGTTTCTATAAAGGAATATCATGAACAATCAAACAGTTTCAAACTGGTAAGAGACTGATCATGAACTTTATATTGATTACATATTTCATTGAATAATTTTTTTTCAGAATTATAAAGAAACAACAAGCAGAAAAGTAAAACAAAATATAGAAACAAAGATAGAATCAATCCATCGAATTTTATTTTCTCATTTGGAGAGAATATTTTTTTATTTTGATTTTAAAATCATTGATATTTCTACAATCTTTTATATCTTCGGGTATTTCATTGAATTTTGAGAGTGCTTCATGAGTGAACCTTTTCCGTCCATTTACAGAGTTTGCAGAATCAAGGTGGAACAAGTTATGTTGTCTTGTAAGGTGATTATGACTTTCTGAATTTCTGATTAATAGAAAATTAGATTTCATCATATTATTTATAATAAGATATGATACTTTCAGAGTATCCATTTCATAATGCTCATCCGAAGAAAATGTGTTTGCAATTGAATAAAGTTGATGTGTTGGAGTGTCAAATGGTAGACGATACACTTTCAGAGCTTTCCTGTATAAAGCGGAAATTTTATTTAAATTATTTTTAGAACAAGATCCCCATATATTAATTAAATATTTGATTCCACCGTGAATATGTGAATATAAAAATATATTTGCTATTTTGTTTATCCAAGAAATGTTCCTATGAGAATATTAATGAGATCTAACAACATGAAGTTAGAATCGGCAACACTGCGTTCAGCTCGGCTCACAAACTATGAACTACCACAGCAACAAAAAACAGATCATATGATAGTCAGAAGATAGAACAGGTCCGTTATTATCTAATGCGTCGTCACATACGTCAACCTAAATATATTTTTTGAAATCGATATATTGCCAATTCGCAACATCATAACATATGATTTGTCATTCAATTTTATTCATGTTTTGATTAAAACCATTTTTTTTACAGATATTTGACAGTTTCACTAATACCGGTCCGGTATTACATTTTCTATGCCTGACTTACGATTTTTCTTTCACAACTTCAAAAGGCGCTGTCATAAAACCACAAGCTGCTATGTTTCAAGAGAACTTCGGAAATGTCCCGATGCAAAAAATAGACAGGAAATACCTACCAATCTTCAGGATTAACCACAGAACACAGATATCAAATATTCTCTCAACTAATGCAAGTGTTCCACAGGGTTCATCTCTTGTGCCCACTTTGATTCTGCTAGAGAAAACCTCTAGTAGTGCATAGTTTTGCGGACGACAGTACTCTTCGTACTAGTCTCTCTTTCAGAGTCCCCATATCAACACGAAAAACAAAAATTCTTGAAGTTATCAGCGTCAATAGTATTAACGTTGACTTGGCGCAAAAATAAAAAGGGGTGACATCATTTTGGTGGAATTTAATTCTGGGAAAACCAAGGCGTGTCTTTTTTCAAACAAGATATAATATTAAGTAATCCAGCAAGGTCAAGTATCTCGATTCTAGGAATTATTAGTAATGATCTTCACTTCTTGTCAGCTTCCGATGATCTGAAAGGGCTGTCTTGGCATATATTATATGTATGGGGCTCGACACCAAAACATTTATTGAAACTTCCTGATTGGGTCGAAGACTTGTCTCTCTTGTATAATATATTTTTTATATTCAGCATTGTTTAAAGATAGGAGAGTTTACGAATGCCCGTGTAAAAAAGATTTGAACGTTTTTGTTGCCCATATAATGACAATATTTCCGTTCACTCGACAATACACGACAAAGTTCCCTACTATAAAAGGTAAAACAGGTGCATACTTTTGAAACATTGGAAGAAAGCTAATAAGGCTTCAAAATGGAGTCGACAATAGAAGTTAATTCAGAAAGTGAAAGTTTGGGTATTGAGATAATCTTCAAAATAGGAATGATATCTATGAATTGATTGTCATCTTTCAGCATTATATTTGAGTTATCAATCTCATCCCATTAGTTTCTCTTTTTTGTGCACCACGGTACTGGCGCCATCCACTACAATGGACTCCATCGTCAGCCAATAATAAGCCCATAAGGTTGACTGATCGTATGCTGTGACGGAATCGATCGTTTGTATGGTAGACACGGTTGAGGTTCATTTATCACCATGTTATTCAATTATATTGTAAACGTGACGTTTGTTTTTCGATTTCGTTTCCAATCGGTAATTATTGTTCTTTTTTCAGTTTAGAATAATGTCTTAACTCGGCAATACACCTTGATTTCGAATTGCCAGATGTCAGCCTCTTCTGCAAGAATATCTAATAATCTGTATCTAACTATAGTAGCCAAATCATTGGCTACGGAATCAACAACTCACTCTGACCCCTAACTGTTTTCTAGAACCAAAGTCATGCTTTCAGGTGGAGAACTAACACATCAATGGCACATTTTGATAGTTAACCCTTTGGTTACTTTATCGGGAGTAATTACTTACACAAGTGCCTCAAAATTACCGATAATTTTCCATGAAAGCATGTTGTCCAAAAACTGCACGAGTTTATTTTCATATTTTGTCGAAAGAGCCCGATTCCGAAGGAGGAGGGCTCTTTAAGCAAAATATGAAAATAATCGAATGCAATTTTTTTACTGACAACATGCTTGAATGGAAAATTATCAGGTTTATTTTGATGCACGAGTCTAATTCGGTAGAATATTTCCGGAGTTAAAACAACGACGTTTAAAATTCAGTATTTATGCCTGTCAAGATGACAAATGTACATTTTAACAATCGTTACTATAGATACACGGACCGAGCGGGTATTTTTCGATACCTACCGGGTATTTACCAGCCCGAAAATGTCCCGCCGGGAATTTATCGGTTATAATTGCACGAGTGCATAAAAATTATCGATAATTTTGCAAGAAAGCGTGATATCTAAAAATTGCAAGAGTTTATTTTCATATTTTGGCTCTTTTACAAAATATGAAAATAACCAAATGCAATTTGTATAAGATATCACGCTTGAATGCAAAATTATCTGGTCATTTTTATGCACGAATGTAATTCATTGGAATATTTCACGAATAAAGAAATTCTCAAGGAAATGTTATTTGTTGTTCATTTATACTTTCCTCTATAGATTATATGGAGTACTCACCAAAACGCGAAATGTTTTTCTATTGTTGAAGCTATCTGACATTTATTTGTGTTGTTTATTGACGTCTAGCGATACGGTTTCGAATGTGTTGTTATGGTGACTTGATACAATGCAATTACCGCTGTAAGTTTTCGATACAATGCAATTACCGCTGTAAGTTTTCGATAATTACATTGCTATTATGGGACATTTTATATATGAGGGAAGTATTCGCTATAATTGATCGAAAATGTTCAGCTTCATATGGGATTTTTAACATACGATGGAAATATTCATTGTTATTTTCATTCTAGGACAGTTTTTAATAGTCACATTGCCTGCTATTGATGTTACTTTCACATTCAACTTTCAAAGTGCCATTTGGGAATACTTTTGGCAATTCATTCCTTCACAGTTCAAACTTGCATGACACTCCCTGGAAATGTGATTCGGAATTCTATCTTTGGCTGATTTAGAAACCGCATGAATATGACGTCAAAATATGCTTTCCTTTGAGCATCTTCTGAAAGTAATATTGAAGTTGATATTGAACCCCTTCGCAGATCTGAAGGAAAAATGAATAGAATATTGCATAGAAGTATGTGTATACTAGTTTAACAGTATCAAAAATCATCGCGAGTCATATTGGCCTGACCTGAAAGTGTTAGTAGTATAAGATCCCGCTACAGAATCACTACGTTTATTACGTAGATAAATAATCAAACTCAAAATTTTACATATATTTATGAGTAGCAAATGCATTGATAACAGAGTGCCAACATATATTTTTAATAAAAATATTGTTGATTAATTTTCCACAAGAAGATTCTTTCACTTCATAGTTGAATGAAATATCATTCAATTCAAAGCAATGCGTGTAGAAAATTCGAAAAGACATGGTTGCTGATGCCAACTCGGCAACTAGTTGGCAGCCAGGTGTAAACAGGTAATACTTTGTTATACTTTTACGTTCATGACCTATATTCATGTTTCCTATAACAAATTGAAGCCTAATTTTTTTCAATACGATGATATACCGCTGCTTGTGAAAAACTTGTGGCCGCAAGTGAGGGTTACTAGCCGTTAAAAACGGAAGATGAAGTGAGAGAAATCACATTCGACTCATAATTTACCATGTTGGAAATCTTTGAAATAAGAAACAGAAAAAGGTACGTATGATTTTTGTCAATTCGATTGCATAAAGTTCATCGCGAAAAAAAAAATGGTTGGCTACTTTCAGATGGTTTCCTGAAACCAACGTGGTTCCAAGGAAGAATCCCAAAACAAGTTGAAAATGTGTCATTTAATTCTAATAATCAATAAACAAAATTTGTTATCTGGAAATGAACGTTTTGTTATTTTGTTTTTTCTTCCGAAAGATAATTGAATAATTACAATATTGGAGTATCTGTAAAGTCGTATACTGTTTGCGCCGTGGAGACCCTCATAAATCGACGCATGCGCAATGACTTTAAAACTAACACAGCTGGCATTCACCTTCCTCGTCTAAAGAGTGGCGTTGTACGATGACTCTATTTCACTTTATCTTCAACATCTAGCGTTTTTAACGGCTAGCAATCCTCAATTGCGGCTATTTTTTCACAGAGAGTGGTATATTATCATATTGGAAGAAAATTAAGCAAAAATTTGATATAGGAAACATGAATATACGTCAGGAACGTAAAAGTGTAACAAAGTATTACCTGTTTAGACCTGGCTGCCAAAAAGTTGCGACCGAGTGGGCATCATCAACCATGACTTTCTAAATTTCAATCTCAAATGAATTATGGTATACTGTCACGGGGGGGAGTTAATCAGAATTATCTGAAAAATTCGGAAAATTCACAAAAATGGTTCTTAAAAATCATGTATGGTGAAAATATTCGATATTCCTCCAATAAATCATTTTGTGAAGGTGAAAAAATGGATATCAGACAATTATTTTGTCTTAATATAATAACTTACATATTTTCTCATAAAAACTGCTGTAAGTATAATAAACATTTATATAATACACGAAATAAAAACAAAATTACTGCTAAAAATGAAATTTCCCAAGCCAAATCACAAAAAAACTTTTTATATTTAGCATCATTTATTTACGATAAATTACCAAATTCGATTAAAGTAACAAAGTCAAAATATTCTTATAAAAAACTGGTGAAAAAATGGATTCTTGAAACTCCCAGATTATTTTTCCAGAATCTTATAGAATTGAAATTTTCTATGTGACTGCCAGTGTGCTGATTATACTGTCATTTTCATTTATTGTTCAAATGTTATTATATTATCAAATCATTTATTTTTAATCCATAATAATTATTCAATAAAGTATCTAATCCTTACAACAAGTGCAATGACTTCGTAAGGTTTAAATATTTATTCACATATTATTTATTTCAAAATTGTAATATTGAGATTTATTGTGAATAAATTGTTATTATTATTATTATTATTATTATTATTTCCATGCATTGCTGTGATGTGAATGATATTTCATTCGACTACGAAGTGAATTAATTTTTTTTGTGGCTAACTAATTAACATTATTTTGCAGACACTTTTCGACTGGCGCTCTATTATCAATGAATTTGCCTACTCATAAATGTATGTAGAAATCTGAGTTTGATTATCTACTTGATGAAAGTAGTAATTCTGCAGCGGGATCTCGTACTATAAGATGTGACCTATTGGAAAAAGCATCACTCACCTTGGTGGCGATGGGATGAAATCTTGTATACTGGTGGTTTCCAAGGAACGTTTGGCGGGTTCCTCTTCATCGCTGCCCTCGATTTCTGCATCGGACAATTCCGTTTGGATTTCCTCGGCCTGCTCCGCACTCTCTTGAGACTCCCACCTTCTCCTATTCTCCTCCAACACTCTCATCATGTACGTCGACAGCGTGCTCTTCAGGAACCTGTGCCACTCGGAGAACAGCGGCGTGACTACGAACTTGAAGAACCCTGAAAATTATTTAAGATGAGAGGTTGGGAATCCTGAAATGTTGTGAATTTAGGACGCTTGACATATATCTGAGTAGAACAAATTCGAGTTTTCCAATGATATTGTCAGATGTAATGAGTTTGATGATCCAGAATTATATTTTTCAAACGGTATCAGTGGGATTGGGATTAGTTTTATTATAGAAAAACTATTGTTTCTTTGCCGACGTTTTGAATTTTAATAAACCCATCATCTGTAAAAATGAGTTTTGTGTTGAAGTGGTTTAATACAAATGAAATAAGAGAACACGAACAAATTGTTGGAACATTTTCAGTGAATTAAGATTTTTATTGGATTAAAAAACTTTAGAGAGACTCGCCAAATATCAGTTATTTCGAGTAAAATAATACATAAAACAGGCATTTTAGATTCACACTTTCGGCACAAAGAATTCCACATTGAGCACGAGACAAACGAATACTGAGATAAAATTCATAGAATGGCTGAAAAACCATGTAGTTCTTATAAATGCTGATAGGAGAAAAACCGTGATAGATGAAAATAATGTATACTGATAAAGAATCATTTCGGTAACTGACTTATTAGGTTTTGAAATAGGCATAGCTGGGCATTAACTCGTTAATCCGTTAATCGTTAATTAACGAAGTTAACATTTTGATTAACGGATTAACTTTTGAGTTAACTTTCAAACAGGTTAACGGATACGTTAACTTTCGTTGATATGCAGAAGTCGGTTAATCGTTAATCCAATGCCGAATAGTTTCCGCTCGGCACCGTGAAGGGGAACGAGTGAAACAAAACTAGATATATTTTGCCGAATGAGAAAGAAAACTGCAAGGAGATTTCTTTCATTTGTCCTTTGTTTGACGTTTGATCATTTCATTACTTAGCGCATGTGCTTAGGGTATGGTCCGATAGTATCCACTACCCACCGCTACTAACCGATTTTTTGACAGCGGTGTCCTGGGAAACTGGTAATCAGTGCCTAATTCCACGACACATGTTAGTTTCAAGTTCAAAACAGACAGAGAACTACCTATGGTGTAAGGAACTACCATAACAGAGGCATTCATGTTCAAAAGTATAAAAATACTTTTGACATATGACAATTAGGTTAACAGAAAACGGATACATCGTTACTTCTATTCTTCCAAAAACGCTTTAACGTTTAACGAAGCTAACTTTTTTTGTAGCGGATTAACGATTAACGAAGTTAATCCTCCTATATTTCTTCTGGACACACTTTTGACATATGACAACTTAGGTTTGAACAGATATTAACGGATTAACGATTAACGTTATAACTTGCGTTAATTCTTCCGAGATATAACGCTTTAACGTTTAACGAAGCTAACTTTTTTTGTAGCGGATTAACGATTAACGAAGTTAATCCACCTATATTTCTTCTGGTATCAACACTGTCTTGGTGAAGAATTTGTATCATTTCACTGAAAAGCTTCCTTAATCAAGAATGATGGGTTTTGTAAAATCAAAAGTATGGCCATTTTCTCATGTGTGTTCAACTAATGCTGTAGGATTTTTGCTATTCAGTTTTCGTGTGTCCCTATCATATTCGGAGATTCGTTTTCTTAATATCGTCCTGTTTGACCAACATAGCATTTGGTACAATTATTATAGTCAACTTTATAGACAACGTTCGATGGTAAATCAATGGGAGTTTCTTCTGTTTGACGTGAACAGAATCTTTTTTTCAATAGCGTTGTCGTGTGAGATTGCAATTTTAAAATTTTCTTCATTATAAATCGTTGAGAGTCTTTCAGAGAGATTTATTACTGGTAATTTGTTATATTTCATAATTGGATTGTTTATCCTGTTTGATTGTCATATTCAAGAATTTTATAAGTCATCGATGGCAGGTAAGTATCCTTGAAAATTTTAGATTAGAGATTTTGAGAGCTTAATTTTTCAGATTTCCAATATTTATTTATGTTGGAAATTATGTTGTGAGTGATAATTGAGAAATCTCTTCGAAAAAGTTGGTTTATGATACCAATCTACATTCAAGATGTTGTTCTTAGTTCAAATGACATTTGTGTCTAGAAAGGCTGAAGCTTGTTGTTTTCGTCCTCAAGAGAGAATTTTGATTTTGAATGCATACTCTGGAATACCTCAACAATTCCAGATTTATTATTTTTAGGAACTGCTGTGAAAATGTTGTCAACATACCTTTTGGAAAAGGTTACTGAGAATGACAGTTCATCTGATTATTGTTTCTGTAATTCTGGCAAAAAAAAAACAATAGTTTTCCTTTAATAAAATTGTACCCAATCCCACTAATACCATTTGAAGAATATTGTTAGAGTCCTCAAACCTGAGAAATCAGAATTATTCAAGCATTTGTGAAAATAACACATTATCAACAAAGGTGAATAATGATAAAGAAACTTTACCTACGTTAATGACGGAAAAATGTCAATAGTGTGGTCGTTTCGATTTGGAAGGCGAAAAGTCGCTACCATATCAAAATCAATATCATTTAAATTCTCACCCATTTTTTGTTTTTATTTACAATTCCATCTGGAACTTCAATATATATATAGTGTCTGTTTTCTGACAGCTAATTTGAATTTCGTTTTAGTTTGGCAACTGGTCTCCTAGGATACTTGACATCAAATTTATAGTAATGTGCTAAGTTACCATGAAAAGTGAGACATTGTATATGAGAACTATAGTAAAAACTCACCGACTTGAATTTTGGCAACAGACGTCGACTGCTGATCGCATATGGAAGTGACTGGAAGATTGAGTTTTCTCTCGTACTCTCCTTGCCTGAAGAACTCGTCGCACACCTTCAAACTCCACTTGTGCGATATATCCCAAGGCCTCGTAGGATTCGAGATGTCGGCACATTTGAGCGCTATCTGCATGATGAACTGCCTGTGATCGGGCTGCCTTAGATCTAAACTGCCTTCGTCTAAGTGTTTCTAAAAATATATTTATGCAGTATTAGGCTGGGAGAATATGTCTCAAACCATTCAAATGTAGCTGCAACGTGATGTAAAAGTAATCAGTAAGGGAGTTTCGGACGGATGTAAATAATGAAAATGTTAATCCGACCGAAAAACTGCGAGAGACTATAGGAATCGCAAATCTGCCCGTTTCCCTGTCAGTTGATTGTAGCAACAACTAATATATACAATTTGGCAAACATAGCTGAAACTGTGAAAATAGACACGCCCATGATGCGCATTCGTCGTGAGAAGGCACTTACCATTTAACGTTTGTGAAGTTAACAACTCGGTACAGTCTGTAAAAAATTTATATATAGTAAACATGGAGTTTCAATCGAATCTCAAAGGAAAAGTTTTAAATAGCGCAGTGATAATTTCATAGTTTCAGCTATGTTTGCCAAACTGTAACGACCTAATAAGAGAACCGAGAACTTACTTGTGGCGTACCGGCAAACTTTGATCTTGGTCTACAGTATATATATGGCGCAGTGTTGCCAAATCCAGCAGTGTATATCAATATCTGGTTTCAATTTTCATGAAATAATGTTCAGTATCCTCCAAAATCTTGAAATTTCTGACGATTTTTGATGAAACTAAAGCTTAAAAAAAAGAATTATTCGAGAAAATTGTAAAAAATGTTTCTTCTTCAAGTTACTTCATTTTTTTTGTTCTTTAAGCAGGAACAACGAACTGAGCACTTCAAGTATTATTCTTATTTTGGCGCACATATTCGCCTTAGGACAAATGGCTCATTTGCATATATTGTCTATTAAGAATTAACATGCGTTTTTGTATACTCTCTAGAATCTAGAAAAATTCTGCCGAAAAGTATTGTTTTGAAATAATTTGTTTTACTTTCTCACTGGAAATAACAGATGTTTTATTCAAAATAAGGAACTAATTCTACGATGATATTTGAAATATATATGGTATTCATGAGAAGTCAAAACTTTCAGTTTCCTGAACGGATCTACGGAAAGAAGGACCCTGAAAACGAAATCATGTTTCATAATCAGAAGTTTAGGAGTTCAGGTAGGTATATTTTCGATCTCCCTTTTGATGACGTAGGGATTTAATGTATTTAGTTTCTGCAGGCGTGGAAAGCTTCAAGGAAAGATGTTATTCAAAGAATTTGAATAGCGGGCTGCTTGTAGCACTGCCAGTGTCGGTATCAATATAAAAAGGTAAATTCACAAAAATCTAGTTTTTCAGGTAACAATTGGGTTATTACATCAACAGTAAAATATTAAAATAGTCCCCAATTAAGATGTCTAGAAGGATGGTGCTGGGACTGATACGATATTGTTTAGAATTTTATGGCGACACTTTTCTGTCATTAGTGTCATTTTTACGTATCGTGGTGTGTTTCTCAATTTCATCGCTAGTTGACGCTAATTGGAAGTGCATAGTCAACCGATCGATCGACAAACTATATTCTTTATTCGAGCAGTCAACAAAATGAGCAAAATCTAATGTCATACTCATAAAAAACAAAATCGAATGGAAGGAACACAATTATAGGGAATTTGGCCAGTATTCTAAACGAATAATATAGGTTTTTGATCAGTCAGCGTCCAAAAAGTAAAAGTATAGCCAGCCGTCAGGTCGGCCGTTTATACATGTCCTAGGAAATTTCTAACTCTTTTCGTTGCACACGCCATCTGAACTGATTTAATGTTGAAAAGCCATGATGCTTATTATCATAGTAGGCATGTGTCGCCACTTAGACCCCAAACTTTCCCAGGTATAAATCCCTACACCAGGGTTTCTAGACATCTTATCCCCAATATACCAAAATAATAGAAGTGCAAATTTTGATTCAATTCGTATACAGTATAAATAGTTCAGTTTTATTTTCTGCAGATAGCAGAACTCTGCTCGACTATTTTGATAGACACTTCCATTAGATATTTCCATATAACCAGCTCACTTTCAATAATAAAGGCGGATTCATGCAACGATCATTATAATTACATTACCATTACATTTTCACTCATTCCATTATAAATTTATTGTTAATCGTTGTTTTCCATTTTGAAGAGGTTCATATTGATGAACTAATTCTGTTAAGGCACTTAGATCCATAATATTGCTAAATACTGATAAAATAAACCCGAAAATAAAACTCACATAACCTAAAACCGTCAAATGACACGTCACTGCACATGCGCATTTGATGTTTTCACCAAGAATAATGTAATGAAAATAAAGTTGAAAGTTGCCAACTTCTTAGTGCGAATAATGTAATTGTAGTGTACTTATGTGTTGCATAAACGCTTCCACTATTAAATGGGTTTACAGCTTTTCTTAATGATAATGTTATGTTAATGTAATTTTAATGATCGTTGCATAAACCGTCCTTTACTCTTCTACATCAGAGCGCTGAATTTTTTTTCCGTACGTTATCAATACTTGACAAAATAGAACACAGTCTTCTAAAACATCATATTTTTCTCTTACGAGTGAAAACAAAATAGTTAACGTTAGCATTAAAGGAGAGAGGGTTCTTGTTTGGAGGAAAGCTTGAACTCAGTTCAAACGGCAATCGTATTTGATTTTTCAAATGCCAAGTAGAATAAATGATATTGCATTGTTATTAATCAGTTTATTTTGCTGCTGTTTATACTTCTGGAATAGTTTATTTTATAACCAATCACCTGCTGGCATTCCATATTTCATGTAAGTACATCTTATAATGTTATACACTTCCGTTAGCTGGACCAGTAATCAGGTCGTGTCGAATATTATTCGACTTGATGGAACTATGCAACAGTAATTTCTACTTCAATTTTCACTCTCATTTTGATAGATCAACCGCATAATATCAGGGAACCATTTTGGGCAACATCATTTTCACTCGCAACTCTTCGAAATGAAAATTTAATTTGCTCCTGCGCATGCGCACGCTACACCAGACCAACAGTTGAAAGAAACACTCCCTTTTTGAAATGAAGTATTGGCGGCATTCAGACAATTTTGAATTAAAAAAAAATTAACCTCAAGCAGGATTCGAACCCACATCTTCCATTCACTAGATGGATGCAATAACCAATCGTGCCCTTCAGAAAATTTCCGGCAATAATTTAAGCCCTTGTGAAAATTAAACTGTTGCTGTTGCATCAATCTTGTTATTTCGTACCGGAAAATATCTCTCGGCCTGATTAGGGCAAACATGGAAACTCACTTTGAATTTTGTCAAGAATTCCTGCTGCCTATTAATATCCGTCGCCAGGATGAGATCGCGTATTTGCTGTTCCAATTCGGCCCGGTAAGGCCTCAGTTGTTCCGCCATGCCGCTCTCCAGCAAACAACCGATGGCCGATCTCCAATGATGATTCTCTAATACCGACTTATTCTGTTGAAACAAAAGAGAATTGTTAGGTAATGAGATATACGAAAAGTATACTGCGTTTTGTGAAGAAACGTTCTAGCAAAAATAACGTATAAAATTCGAATTTGAAATTTACCATAAATACCCATGACTATTCAACAAGAAAAACAAATGACTGTTCTCTGGCTAAATTAAGAACAAATTATTGTAAAAAATCTATTATATATGAAGGCGTCATCTTTTATAACAACTTACCGAAAATATTGAAAAATACAAAAAATTCTAATTCATTTAAGAAAAACTTAAAAAAATACTTATTATCTTGAACTTCATTCACTCTTTTCTTTATCATTTTATTATATCTCACCCATGACTCTATCATGTATAAGTTTTTTTACTTGTTTTTGTTGATGAAGCACTGAATTTGATTATTTGATTAATTATGATTATTTTGACGTTTTGTGGATGTCAAAAAACCATGAAATCATATCATCGAACTGCGGAAAGTACTGATGTGGTTAAATGGTAATCTACTGAGTTTGAATGTAAAAAAAAACAAATTCATGACTTTCTCACTGAATTCGAGTGATCAGCCAAGCAATATCGAATTGTATCTACATAAACCTAGTTGCGAAAACCGGTTGATTTGTAATTGTCCCACTATTGAGAAATCAACATCCATCAAATATTTGGGTGTTGTTATTGACCACTATTTGAGATGGGATGAGCATGTGGCACATGTCATAAAAAGAATGAGACTTCTCATGCATAAATTTTATAACCGCCGAGACATTCTTTCAAAAAAAAAATTGCATTATAGTATGGGGTGGTACTTTCAACAATACGCTACATCGCTTACAATCGGTACAAAACTCGCTACTGAAAATAATATTGAAAAAAAAATTGTCGCTCCTCAACGGAAAAACTTTACATCGAAACAAAATTATTAAATGTCAGATGTCTGTATAGCTTTCAGTGTTCAATGTTGATGTTCTCAAACATCAACAGATATAGAACTAATACACCCAGACTCACAAGATTCTCAGAAAACTCAAATATCCAAATACCAATTTTCAGAAAGAGTCATAGGCAGAGATTCATCTTTTTCTTTGGTGCAAAATTATTCAACATGCTTCCAATAAACCTGAAGACTATCAATAAAATAAATAAATTAAGATTTGTTGTGAAACAACATCTAATCGAAAATCCACTAACAATAAATATTTTTTGAAGTAGAGGTCAAAATAGCTATTAACACTGCCTCGAAAAACCACTGCTTTTTTTCTCGACATCCACCCTTTCTATATTTCTATGTTTCAATCTTTTTAGGTTTTTATATATCTATCTATTTTTTTATTAGTGTGTACAAATCACTAAATGTCAATCGAATATTACCTATGTACACTTCAAATTTTGTTCATGAATGAGTGAATAAGCACAATGCAGGCAATTGTTTGCCTAGGTGTTATTTACTCATTCAGGATGAATTATATAATATGAATTATTTTATATGTATAGTTGTACTCAAGAATTGAATAAATTGAATTGAATTGAAATTGAATTTTGTGGATTTTCTTGTGATTATTACGAAATTATTAATTTAGAATAAAACTTGGAAGGTTTATTTATGAACTGTAAATGGTTAGTGAAAAACTTTTATGGTAAGTGAGAAAAATAATGTTAGGCTTGGCGAGGGAGTTGGTGCTGTTGTTACGCATTCCCCTGTCGACCTAGAGGTCCCGGGTTCGCTTCACCAATGGGGCAGAGATTTTTCTCAATGAGAATTTCCCTACCGTGTTGGCGAATGTCTCCTGCCACGTTTCATGGTTGACGGGTCCGCGAATAACCATGCTGCTCCAGAGGTAGGGTGTTAGGTATCAAGTTAATCCTGTTTAATGCAATAAATGCATATTTTTCATTGATATAGAGTATTCTGGAGGTAATTACGACATTCTAGCCCAATGTTAGTATTCTTTCATGATAATTATTAGAAATTAAGTTTTTTCAGGTTTCTGGCAGGTATTGGCGGTGTTTCGTGAAATCTCCATAAGGCCGAATGCATGAAAGTCCCCCGAAAGTTTCAAAAGTCGGTGACGCTGTCGTTGCAGGATGGTAAACCAACCTTATGGAAATATCATTTGAAGGGATGTATGGATACCACAGATGATGCCGTAACTAAGTTTTTTTTTATTTATATGCAGATTCACACGAAAGGGAAGCCCTGTAATGTTCAAAGAACACCGCGTGAATCAGTGGACAGGAAATACGAATTAACATTTACCTCTTTTGGCAAGGAGTTCCAAAGTTCAGCTGTTCTATTGAAAGAAGATCCCTGGGCAAGAGAGGTTCGACAGGTTTCCAAATTCACAACAAAGGGGTGGGAATTCTGTACTCGTCGAGTCATCCGTGTAGATATTGCTAAGGGGGGAACGATTGATAACAATTCGGAAGAGCATCGACCGTGAAAATATCTATAGAAGAGAGACAAGTCTGCGACCCTTCTACGATATTCCAAAGAAGTGAGCGAGTCTGTGAGCGAAGAATCATCAACAAGACGAATTGCCTTTCTCTGAATAGAATCGAGAAGCCTCAATGAATGTTTTGGTGCCGAACTTCACACATGAGAACTGTATTCCAAGATAGGTCGTATCTGAGCCTTGTAGAAACGAAATAGAATTCCAAGTTTCTGGGAAGCACTTTTAGCCATCGATCTCAAATGGTTTTCCCATGAGAGATTATCACTGAACCTCATTCCTAGCATCGAGATACTTGATTTTGTAGGAACAGTTACTCCTGACATCTGAATATTTAATGATGATTGATCGGCTTTTTTTGAGAAGAGACATGCCTGAGTTTTCGTAGCATTAAATTCCACCAAGTTCATGTTACCCCGTTCTATTATTTTTGCCAAGTCGTCGTTAATTTTATTGACGTGAATGTTTCTTTGAATTTTTGTTTCTCGAGCTGGTATGGGGACTCTGGAAGAGAAACTAGTAATGAAAAGACTGTCGTCCGCAAAACTATGTATTGAACAAGATGTTTTCTCGAGCAAATCATTGATATGAAGCAAAAACAAAGTGGGCGCCAGAACTGAACCCTGTGGAACACCTGGATTTATTGGGAGAATATCAGATGATACTCCATTAACAACCACATACAGAGACCTATCAGACAAGAAACTCTTCAACAAAGCACACAACCAAGGAGGCAAAACATAAGACGGCAGCTTAGAAAGGAGACCCCGGTGCCAAACTCGATCAAACGCTTTTGAAATATCGAGTGCAACAGCTATCGTTTCTCCGAATTTCTCGATTGAATGCTGCCAAATATGAGAAACATAAGCCAATAAGTCGCTGGTTGATCTCTGATGACTTCTCTAGATATTTGGTGAGCTTCATGTTCTCAGTCATGTCTTTTTTCAAGCATTTATCGCATTTTGTCCATCACTTATACATGATGCCATAAGATGACAATCAATTCAGAAACAGAAGAGGAATATTCTAGAGTGTCGAAGAACATTAATATTTTAATGATAATTTCAAAGCTTAAATTCTGATCTCCTGTTTAAACCTTTGTCAACATTGCAAGCTTCATAAGCTTTTTGTCAACATTTTAGTCAAACAGAAATCTGCACCAACCTCCTCCTTCAGAGTAACCTTTATCCTACATTGTGACGGAAACGAAAATATCAACATTATAGTGGAGATGGCGTCACAAAAACGCTTCGAATGCTTTTCACGCAGACATTGGCTAATTACCTCATTCATAAACAATGGTAGGAGGGAAAGACTAGCTCACTGCATCATCAGGCCCATTGTGCACCCTCCAATGAGCTAAAATGACCTCCAGTAATGCAGAAACATCCTAGTGTTCTTTGAATCTAGTCGGTTTTGGATGGTTGTCACTTGATAGGTCTCAGTGGCAGTATCGTAAGTAACATCGGTTTCATGATAATCGTGTAGATTCATGTGGCAACTCTACGTTACGAGCCCCAGGTTCTACATATAATAGTCCGACAACATTGTTCATAAGATATCAGCCTTTCTGACTGTATTCTCCAGGTGACAGTTCCATGTCATTTTGCAATCGAAGATAAGATCAAAGTTATTAACCTCCATAGAGAATGCAGAGAACACTACTGGTGTGTTTAAGAGAGTATTGTAGGACAAGTGTCTCCAGCAGTATTGACACTGATGACGAAAACTACGATTGCCATTCAGAGACAAATATAAAATATCCCACAACTTTGATTTCTCTTCGGATACCTTTATTTGATCAGGTACCGCAAGCAATTGAGCAAATGCTTGCGTTGTTTCATCGTATGACTTGCGGCGAAAAAATCCGCCAAAAATATCATCATCATTATCATTACTGCTACTGCATATCATCGGAATATGCCGACGTTGAGTTGTACTTCCGTCCATTCATAAACCATGTTCGCAAAGTCATCGATCTAACTAATTGTAAACATGTAATTGGAGGCGATTAAAAATACAAAGAGGTCAAGTATATTTACGTATATTCCCAATCAGCGCAATATAAATTCTTTCGCATGAATTTATGCTTCAAACAATTCTCTAGTGTTTATTTTCTCAACGTCTTAATGATAGTTTCAACAGCTAATAACGGTGAGTTATGGCTATTTAGTCGGTAGACGAAAACTTTTATAGAAAAGATCAGTTACCCTGACATCGAAGTGATACCAATCGCATTCAATATCGACAGTTTCTGTAACTTATATCATTTTCTGCTGAAGATGCTTGCCTTGAGAGCGAAACGCTCGTGCGTTGGGTTATATCAATTTGATGTGAGGATAAATAATAACCAGTAGTCTGTACATACTCACTTGATACAAAATGGCAAGATGGTTCGAAGTGGATATGAGAAAATGTTGATTCACGCCGGGATGATCCAAGTCGTGAGCGACAGCACCGATGAGCGCCGCCATAACTTCTAACGGCGTTACGTGTTGCCTGATCTATGAGAGATGCATTCAAAAATGAAAAAAACAACAACGGAATGGTGTTACTATTGATTAGATCCTACTGTATAACGTGTTTCAATGAACTTCATGCTCCAAATATTATAAAGGTCAAACTGGAAGCCTATTAAAAACGTGAATAAATGAGCATAGTAGTTTTCAGAATCAACTGATTTGTCAGAAAAGTAGAGTAGTTCAAAAGGTTAGAGAACTACTTTCCTGAGGAGCATGGAAATATAAGTCCTAGATCTATGAGTATGGTCCGAAAGAACCAATTACTAACAGGGACTATCAAGAAATGTTGACATGGGTTGTCTGAAAAACTAGTCACCCATTTTTCATGAATTTATGAAAAGATTTTGGTTACTCATGTAGGTTTTTTCCTCCGATTTTCATTAGATATTGGTAATTTTCATTCAACAATAGGCTCATTATAATGAATTGGAGATGTTTTCTCCTGTTGATTACCTTATCTTCTTGTAAAAAACAGTGCATTGCTTGAGTTACATCAGTCGCATGTATGGAATTGTGATAAGGATTCGTACTGTGGTACCCTTCTTCTATAAGAGCTGAAAAAAAAACACAGAATTGAAATATAAACGCTTCGAAAAAAAAAACAATTGAAATTATAATCAGAATTCTGATATTTCTCATTTCTAGGGTTATAAGCAGAAGAAAATTATACAGTATTTACTGTTTCTTGTGTGTCGCTCGTGAATTTTCGGAAGTTATACCGAGACACATCTTCGAAATGTGCAGTATTGAGACAAGAAAAATAATATGTAAGAAGAACCATTTCAATATTAATTCAAAATAGTTCTTCTTCCATGTTTTAATTTCCTGTTATTGATGTTTCATTTTTATAAAATGCTTTGATTTTGAAAAAAAAAGAAACACTGTAACTAATATAATAATATAATGTTTGTATAGTAAATTTGATGTAAATTCATTCATATGTCACAAAAAAACGAGTTACAGCATAAAAATTATTATTATGAACTGTATATCATACAATGGTTTTCTTTAATGTCCTCCCCTGTTTAATTTTTGACTGGGTTAACTGAAAAAATGGAAAGTTGGGATAATGAAATTGACGCATGAATACTATATTTTGAAGTGAAATTGACTGATGAAAATTTCAAGATGGCTACTGTGCGTCATCTGGGAAAAAAATTAAATGGAAATGGGCTTCTTGTGACACATTTGAAGCTGCTGACCAATACTGTACAACCCTAGAATATTGAGTCAATGTCTTCACCTACTACAAAAGGCGGATCATTCGATAATTGCCTAAATATATCGACCTTTAACTTTATGAAATAGTAGAAGAAATATCGACGTTCCTGTATTCGAGAGTACCATGCAGATTGACGTAACCATAACTCTGCCATGTTGAGATAAAAAGCAGTAAGTGCCATGATAACAATTTCGAGTTATTACCAATTCAGTCTTGTCTGCTTCACGCAATTCATTTTTAATTCGATTTCAAATACAAAAACATTGAATAACGATATTGAAAATGTATTAATTTTATACAAAAAAAAAAACTCTCATTTTGTGTTTTGCTGAATATTCAGCAGTTACTGCTGTTTGTTAGTTACTTACTACCCTTAACCTTCACACAGCAGAACTGACCCGGACTGTGAGCTCAAAATTGTTATGAACAATATCAAAAACTCCGTTTTGAGATGAATAGATCTCACATGAGTTATTACGAGATGCACGTATACTTACTAAAGAGTTTCCACACTTGTACGACATCTAGATGGAAGTAGTCCAACAAGCCGTACCAGTGGAACAGATGAACACATAGAACGGGCAGTGATCTACCACCGGCAACGGTTTCTAGAGTAAAGGCATTGAACGCCCATTTGCCACAACGGTCTAGAATTCTCTGAAAAACAATAACTCATAAGATCAAGAGACCATTCCACAATTTCAAGTTGATAGACAGTATTATTCAAAATATATTTTTTTACTAGCGTTCGGAAAAGTCCACTTTTTCGCACTAATTTCAGTGTTGAAAGATTCACTTTTCCGCACTAGTGCGGAAAAAACTTTTTTCCTACGACCGCAAAGGAAAGTGACACAAAGCACTCTCTACTCCCATGGAAAGTGGCATCAATTCTCACTCGTGCGGAAAGTACTTTCCGCACGGCTGTCAATGAGCCGTCAAAAAAAATTTATCAAAATACTACCTTGTTAAAACAAATTTTATGACCTCTTCCAGATAAGTTGCTGACAGAGCAATGGAAAACTGACATCATTGGAAAATATTTTAGCCTCTGCAATTAATTACCAGAGTGCAATTAATTGCACGTTCAATATGAATAATAATCAATATGTTGATATGTTTTCAATAATAATTAATGTCAATTCATGTTGACTTTTAAGTTTTTTCCGCATGCTTGTAGAAATAATAGTCGTTCGGACATCTGCAGTCGCGTGCGAAAAAGTATCACTTTCCACACTTGTTAGGTAAACTAATATTTTCTAGAACGGGTGATTGTTTTTCATTATAATTATATGGTGAACTGTTTATTTTCAATAATTCCACGCTTTCATATAAGTTGAAGTGGTTTTCATAAGAAGTTAACAAACGTTCCGGTATCAGTTACATTCTTGAATAATTGAGTGAAACTTCAACACCGTTTTTCAGTACATATTCTGAGCTGTTTATTTTATTTTTTTGGTAGATACTGATAAGCTTTCATCGGCAACGTATAATATATTGTTCGGATTTTTTGACAAATCCGCGATCTAACACTACAGTGGCCGTAGATAGAACATGGACGCTAAGACCTGAGATACACCTCGTTTATTTTTTATACTTTTTTGGGCCTGACACATCAAAATGACAGCTGATAGAACACAAAACCCTGAGGTACACCACGTTTGATTTTTACACTTTTTGGGCCTGACTCATTGTGCGATAACTATTGGCAGAATTGACAAAAAAATAAGAACAGCCACTTCGAACTGTTTCTCTAAGAACGAGCACCATCATCAGTAACGTGCATGGAGGATTACGGAGTTTCACTTATATTTTTTTAACTCAAAAGACAGGTATAAAACTTGCTACATACCCATCATTTATCAGACCCATCAACCACTCAAGGCCAGAGTTCATATGAGTGTTGAAATCTTCCACTCAAAGGAAGTGTATAGTAGCATAATCAATAGTATCATTTACCAGATGTCAGAGGAGCAAAAAATATTGAAGAAACCGCGAACATTTTCTGAATTGAAACCACTTGAAATTGAACAATTTTAGAACAAAGTTTACATATTGTTCAGTCATTTGGGCCCTGAAGAAACCGCCGAAACATTGAAAATGAATATTGTCTTTTTAGCAAAATGGTAGAATGTAAAATCAGACCATTTTACTGATTTATTGGTTTTTGTACAAAAAACTGATCGACATCACGCAGTTATTTTTTCAACTGTACTTTGAAAGTTTGCACCAGCATCAGTATTAACACTTTCTCACTCATCTTTTGATAGTTTCAGATTACGGAACGATTACCTGTATTGTGATAATTCTCCATGAATTGTATAATCAAGGTTTGAAATAAGAATAATAAGGCTGCAATGGAGATTTGTGAGAAAACTAGAAAGATGACTGTACCAGTTTCACCTGAGACCCTATTCTCGACACGTGACCTACCTACCTCTTAGCACATACGATTTCGAATCACATTCTTAAAGCAACTTTCTATAGAGGTATCAGTGGCTGGACTTTCGAATGGGTTACGTGGGGTTCTCATGGGTTCTAGAAGTCACTTGTCGAGAATAGGCACCCTGGACTTTCGTCTATTATGACTGCCATCAGACATTGTATGATCTTGTGGATTCCTAAACACCAAAATGCAGATAATAGTATATTATGGGACAAGCACGGAATGTTACTCTACATGAAGTTCTGTCAGTCATACTGGTGAGGAATGAGTATCCCGGGCTAGTTTAATACTATACAACGGTACAGAATCACATAAGGAATTGGGTAAGAATCAAACAGAGATTACTGGGGAAATCTACCCAGTAGCGCTCACGGGGGAACTTTTATAAAGGGACCGTCGAGGAAAAAGACTGAAGACCTGCTTCAGTGTAAGAGGAATCAGATAATGGTTACAACAGGGCTGTTGACTGGACACTGTCCACTCCAAGGATACCTGATTAAGATAGGGCTGTATAACGGCGACCTTAGCTGTACAATGTAACAAAGAGACACAGACAGCTCGATACATTCATATCCAGAATATGACAAACACCCAGCAATCAACCTGCACAAACTTCTGCAGGGACTTCTGCAAAGCGCAATAAGCCCTAGAGGAGACCTGGCAGTGAAGGACAGGTCAGACGACTTCCGAAAGGAAAAAAAAGTTCAACACTATACTCTTTCTATGACCAGTGTTGGGCTGATTGAAATCAAGTGATTAAAATCACGATTAAAATCATGATTTAAATCGCTTGATTTTTAAAATTAAAATCATGATTTGAATCAATTTTTGTTTTTTTTATTCAGAACCAGATAAGATAATATAAAAGTTTTCTCGAAGATCAAAAGGAGTATCTGCTTTTAGCAAAAACAACAAAAAAGAAGTACATAACTCCAAATTCTTAAACTAAACGTAACACCTAAATTTTATTACTGTATATTTTCAGTCCATTTTTTTTCGTTATACAATTTAAAAAAAAACATGAGTTTTCCTCCTTTTTCTATGCCTAATCTGTTTCTAATATCCGAGTGTACAACTAGCGACTAGCGAAATGCGTGAAATTGTTGGGCAACCTCAATTTATAGGGTTAAGAAGGAAAACAAGCCTCGACAGGAATATTCTTGCAAAAAGTACAACAAACGCATTCGTGTTCGTGCCCGTGCCTCACTCGGCACAAGAATATTCTTGTAAGAAGCGCGACAAATGCGTTGTCACAAGTTTTTGAGCCACAAATTGTATTAAAATTTCTAGAACTATACATTAAAATAATCAAAAATAATTTCAAAGAATTGAAATGTTCAAATTTTATATTCAAATTTAAAAATCAAAGAAATCAAATAAATCGTGATTTTTTTTAAACAAGCAATGATTTTAGATTTTTTTTATAAAAATCAGATTTCGCCCCACCCTGCCTTTGACTATTGATATACTAGGGCGATTAATGCAATTTTTTTTAATATTGTATAGAATGGCTGTTGGTATGGTATGGTCATATTTTATTGAAATCACATTAATAATGAATACATTGGACTTTCCTGATATACATGTTTATGATTCTATAAAAAAAAAGATATATGGTTTTACCTGGACCTGGCCATGATGAATGTCATCAAGTATTGCATGATCTTGTAATAAAGATCGAGTAGTGAGTTTTTTGCGACGCCGTTTGTGCATTGTAAGGAACTTTCCCGAACTGGCTGCAGTCGGACCCGATCCCATTGCGTCCAACAGGACCCAGTCTTCCTTGGAGAAAAGCTGTGGCAACGACGATTCTTCCACTGGAGCTGAAACAACAGAAATTTCGGTTCAACTACGATGAAGAAGAGTTTAGTATAGAAGTTAGGAGAGTATTTCTCGGGAGAATATACAGTGAAATGCATAAAGTGTGCAACGAATGGGATTTTTTTTATTAGTTGTACAACGGAAATTCAGATGTCGCCAAAAGTTGGTTTATGTTCGATAACTGACTACTTGTATTTAGATTGGCTACTGATCAAACAGTATACAGGGCAGGATAGAAAATATTGAATTTGTTCAAGAGTGAAGTACCCCCGTTTTGAAAAATATGGAATAATGTCATGAGGAACAGTATTTAAGAAATGGAAGTTTTTCTCAAATATGGAATCTTAGCTTAAAACTCGAAAACATATTTTTTTTATTTTTCAATTATAGTCGTATGATAAATCAGAATTCTGATTGGTACGTATTGAAAAAAGCTATAACCAAATCACTTTCGAATAATTTTTATCGAATTGCACCTTCTTGATATTAACATGCTCTTTCTTCCTTCCTGTGTTTTTTTTGGCAACTCCCTACTTCATCTTTGTTGCAACGATATTCAACAACTCGAAAATTTCACTTGAAATTTTCAAAAAGGCAAATGAAACGTACGGTGATTCGGTTTTAGCTACTTTCAATAAGTACTAATCAGAATTTAGATTTATCATACAAGATTTTTTTTTCGGAGGTTTATGATAAGACTTCATATTTGGACAAAACATCCTTCTTTAAACAACTTTTCCTAATTATACTATATTCAATTCGCGATAGAAAATAAGCGATACGCCCCCTATCGACTTTTCGAGAACACTCAATGGTTAGATCGCCATACTCTAGTTTGCATGTGTTTATATGGGTCTCTTGTGTTGATTTTTCAGTAATTTTGATTTTTGTAAGTGTTGTAGCGTCAACAGCGATTGTGGACACTTTTTCCAGAAGATTGGAAATATTTCAGTGAAATGATTGGGAAGTTTGCTGCTTTTCATTTAATGTGAGCGTATATTTAACTATTCTTTCGTTTTCTATTTCTGGATAAAAACGAGTTAATTTTTGTACAATCTCTACGGTATGGATATAATGTATGATTTAGTGTATAATGCATAACTCCAATGAGGTAGATTCACCTTTACCAGCTGAAAATGTCCCATCTGATAATTTAGGATTGCTTTAGTATATAGAATAAATAGTATATTCAAGTGATCGAAATAATATTTTTCAACTGGGAGATGTAATTTTCAGTTATTTATGTTATTAAATCATGCATTATTCGTCCAGTAAACCCGACTTGATCACAGAAACTCATGAGTCTGAGTCTCATCTGGAAACAACCTCTTTCGACTTTCACAATGTTTTGATAATGAAAAAAATTCGAATTAGTTCAATGAAATATTCTTTAAGTATTCAGCTGTCGATTGAAGTACTTATCAAAACACAAATTAATGAGAAATTGAAAATTTCACGAACAAAAGGAACACGAGAACATATATAAACAGCATTCCAACCATCGGCAGTTACGCGTTCCTCCACTCTGGCGCTGCGATCCAATTTTCTATCGCGAATAGAAACAGTTCTCTTTTTCATTATTAGCTTGACATTGTATGAAGTGTAATTGGAGAAAGTTGACCAACATTGCAGATGATTTTATTATGAGGTACTCTCACTTTAATTTAAACGTAATGAGTAATCTTTCATAGTAGGTGGGCTTTGCGCAGAAGCTTTCCAATTCCAACTTCCTAGTTGTTGAATTACCTGAATAATCTATACCGTGAAGTTGATATTGCTCATCACTTTTTACGTTTCCAAAACGGTCGAAATGTTCTAGAAATTCATCGTGACAGAAGACCTTCGTTATTTTTTCCCCACACAGGTGAGAACGATCAGTGACTGGAGTTTGGCTGATGGTTACTTGTGTATCTATCCTATAATGTCGAAATAGTCGGTGGGCCTACATGAAGACTCAATCAAATTACCTTTTTTTTATAAAAGATGAAAGTTTCTCTGCGCATGTCCCCACACAGGTGAGAACGATCAGTGACTGGAGTTTGGTTGATGGTTACTTGTGTATCTATCCTATAATGTCGAAATAGTCGGTGGGCCTACATGAAGACTCAATCAAATTACCTTTTTTTTATAAAAGATGAAAGTTTCTCTGCGCATGTCCCCACACAGGTGAGAACGATCAGTGACTGGAGTTTGGTTGATGGTTACTTGTGTATCTATCCTATAATGTCGAAATAGTCGGTGGGCCTACATGAAGACTCAATCAAATTACCTTTTTTTTTATAAAAGATGAAAGTTTCTCTGCGCATATCCCCACACAGGTGAGAACGATCAGTGACTGGAGTTTGGTTGATGGTTACTTGTGTATCTATCCTATAATGTCGAAATAGTCGGTGGGCCTACATGAAGACTCAATCAAATTACCTTTTTTTTATAAAAGATGAAAGTATCTCTGCGCATGTCCCCACACAGGTGAGAACGATCAGTGACTGGAGTTTGGTTGATGGTTACTTGTGTATCTATCCTATAATGTCGAAATAGTCGGTGGGCCTACATGAAGACTCAATCAAATTACCTTTTTTTTATAAAAGATGAAAGTTTCTCTGCGCATGTCCCCACACAGGTGAGAACGATCAGTGACTGGAGTTTGGTTGATGGTTACTTGTGTATCTATCCTATAATGTCGAAATAGTCGGTGGGCCTAAATGAAGACTCAATCAAATTATCTTATCTATTATCTACAGGCTAGTCTCATTTACCTTCACAGTAGGAAACCTGTCAATTGAGACTGGCCTGAAAAATTGTTCCAAAGATGATATAATGTCGATACTTTCGTTTACTTGGACAACGTAAGTCAGTTATCTTCTCTGAAGGGTGGAGTAGGTGCAGATATCTATTTGTCAGTTTGACTGAAATGTTGACAGAAAGCTAATGAGGCTTCAAAGCAGTGTCGACAATGGAAGCTTTTCTACTCCTGCTATTTCAAACCGTTCAATCACGTATTGACACCTGTTAGGTAATGTTTCATTTAGAAAACATGTGTATTCTTTCTTACCGCTTCCGGAATTGTTTTTTCAAAACGATGGGATATGTAACATTCGACCTTATAAATTTGATCTCATGATTAAATCCAATGGCCCAAAAACCAAATTCGGCGGTATTTCTGTTCAAATTATTCATGATTGAATTGAACATGATATTTTTAGGAGATTTATTGTTTGAGTTTGTGGATTGGTACTATGTCCATGAGGCAAGCAATTCTTTTACCTACTTGCTGTCATCCAGTTTCTTGTTGATCATTGAAAATGAGAGTTTACGAGAAAACTTTTGCAGAAGCATGGTGGGAGTGGAAAAAGTATAGTACGCAACTCGAGGATAAGGCTGGTAAGGTGTACTCGCGAATTGTCGCTAATGAGTAATGGGCTACTCATCTTCCTCATTAATTGAAAAAATCAGATGACGTAATTTGTTAAATTACATACCTTTCTCTATCTCTCTATTTCTCTTCTCAGATTCCTACCATTTCCGAAAAGAGGCATTCGAATTTGGATAACCCTGTATATTACATTTTTTCATATGCAGATTCACATGAAAGGGAAACCCTGCAATGTTCAAAGAACATCGTTCGAATCAAGGGACAGAGATACAAATAATCATTCACTTTAAAATTTTGAAGTTTGTACTCCTCAGGAAAAACCTATGTTGGTAAGGAGTTCCAAAGTTCAGCTGTTTTATTGAAAAAAGATCCCTGAGCAAGAGAGGTACGACAGGTCTCTAAACAAACAACAAAGGGGTGGGAATTCTGTATTCGTCGGGTCATCCTTGCTGATACTGCCAAGAGTGAAAAAATTGACGACAATTCAGAAGAGAACTGAACGTGGAAATATTTTTATAGAAGGGAGACAAGTCTCTGATCCTTCTACGATGCTCCAACGAAGTGTGTGAGTCCGTTAGCGAAGAATCCCCAACAAGACGGATTGCTTTTTTCTGAATAGAATCAAGAACTTTCAATAAATGTTTTGGTGTCGAACCCTACACATGAGAACTATACTCTAAGATCTGTGCCTTGTAGATTATCAGAAGCTGACGAGAAGTGTCGTCTTTCTTCGCCCGAAATAGAAATCCAAGCTTCTGGGAAGCACCTTTAGCGATCGATCTCACATGGTTTTTCCATGAGAGATTATTAATGATCGTAATCTCTAGTAACGAGACACTTGACTTTGTAGGAAAAGGCTTTCTCTAAGAGGCATGCCTGGGTTTTCCTAGCATTAAATTCCACCAAGTCTTTGCCAATACTAGTTTCCTTTTTTTTCTCGTGTTGACTCTGGAAGAGAAACTGATATGAAGAGTGCTGTCGTCCACGAAACTATGCACTGAACAAGATTTTTTCTCCAGTAAATCATTGATATGAAGCAGAAACAAAGTGGGCGCCAGAACTGAGTTAATATAAAGTGCGCAGCTTACAATGATCATTACTCTGAGGAAACAAAATTCAGACAAATATCGACTCTCAACGGATTACAATTACCCAAACATCACACCAAGAACACTTACAATCGATATTCGTATCGTCGACAAAGTTAGTATCTTCAGAAGAAAACAAATATACTAGTAGTACAAATTGACAGTACTTTTGTATCAGTTCTTCTACTACCGAAGATGCAGTCTTGGCAAAGCAGGTACCAATCAACTTCAGAGGAAAAATTTTGGTTTCCACATCAATTTGAGAATCATCATTTTGAGGTGGATAAAACTTTTCTTCGTAATTTTATAGGTTTGCTAACGAAGTTTCTAACCTACCACAATCTGAAAAATAAGTATTAATAAAAATATATTACAGTTTCCTGTATGTACAGGAATTTGTAATATATTTTTGTTAATATGGATTTTCATCAAGTATCGGCCAGTTCAATTCAATAAGTATTAATATTGGAATCTATTGAGAATTCAAGGTAAGCGATGCGTCATCTGGTGAAAAGTTCCAAACAATGTCAAAGTATTGTCAAAGTGGAGATTATCAGTTGAAGTCTTGGTCAAAGTGGCGCTGCGATATTATTTTGAAATTTTGGAATATGATTAAAATTCATCAAGCACAATTTATGGTTAACATTCACATAAAAAGTGGAAAAACACAAAAAACTGTAGTAGTTGCTCACAAAATTTTACGGTTTGGGAATTTCAAAAAATGTCAAAGTCCTAACCTCAAATAGTAATAGTTGTCAAAGTTGTGGTTATTAGGCATTCCAGATCACGTGATGTCTGGGTGGCTAACACAAGTTTTAACCAACACACTCGTTTGCAGGAAACAAACGATAGTTTCTGGGGGGCAGATGGCGCCGTATTGGTTCATTTCGATTCATTTGACATTTTTGACAAGTATCTAATTGCTAGGAGTTTTCTTGATTGTGGCGCTGCGATCAAAATTTGAAATCCCAATACAGGCTTAACAAATGTCAATGACGAAAATTGTCAAAGAGAACTATTCGATTTGAAAAAGACTTTGCACACAATTTTTGAGAACAGAAGTGGATTCGTTTTCCGAAACGTTAACGATAAGTATTTTCATATATATATTAGTTCTTATTATTTTTTTGATAGTCAAAATTTGAGTTAAACGAAAAGTTGCTGACCAATTGGACTAGTTCTATCAAAAAAGAACTTTTTTTTAATTCACGCACCATCTTTTCATGGTAGATAGAATTCTTCCCTTCTTCACTTGTATAGATTTCAATATTGATACTTATTTTTTCAGATTGTGGAAGTTCAGAAATCCAGAAAAATACGAAGAAAACACACTTTTTATAAAAGCAGTAATATAAAAAACATCATCAAACACTCTTTGTTGTGATTGTCTATCGGGTAGGTGAATCAAACAATATTGAAAAAAACGATTGAAAAGTTTGTCGAAACCTCATATTTATTGTCATTTTCCAAATATAAATATGAAGTCCTGCCTTAAATTATTTTGAAATAATTTTAAGATCGATGAAGAGGGCAAATATATCTTGAAATTTGAAGCGATTGCAAATTTTTGTTCGTTATCACTAACTCTTGAAACTGATGCAATTCGTAAGGACGACTTTCTGTTATCTTTCGTTGTAGTGACGATTTCAAAATACACAAGCAGGCTCTACAATATATCTTGTTGACAATAAGATCCGTCCCGAATGCCACCACCTATACCAAACATAACTATTAACACTTCTTTTATAATGTTTATATTCTCACGGTCACGATTTTACTTTTACATATCGACCTACTTTCCATACGTATGCAAGGATCGATGAACTGCGGTTTATCTATTTTTACATATTCATTCATAAGCTGTTACTTACTACACACCCATACACCAATCTTATCGCAACACTTATCTTAACCGACTCTTAACTAATTACGATTCTTTCGTTCGCACGTTTTTCTGCAGGAATAGCAGCACAAAAGTCACCGAAAGCTATTCACTCTTTGAATATGCATTCTATTTCAGGAACGAATTATTCGATTTCTTCGTAGACCAGGAAAATTAGGATCAAAACGGTTCAAATATGGTTACAACGTGATGCATACATTTTTTTAGTGGTTATGGCTGAGAAATAATGTATTCAATGATAATATAGACATCCAAAATCTTGGCAGGTAGTGCTAATGGCAAAAAGAATTCGAAACTGAAGAGAAATACCAAAAACTTAGTTTGTTCGAAAAATTTTCAATGTAATACACGATGAACATGACATTCATTAAATTCGGTACAAGATAGAATTGCTTCAAAATTCGCACATACAATATTTATGTTGAAGTTACGGGCAAACGGTATATCATACAACAATATGAAAAATATTGGAGTTCACGCCCCCTAGGGAAAAATTTCAAACATTTTCAAGTATTATCAGAGTGGTGCTCATTAGTTGAAGTCTTGGTCAAAATGGCGCTGCGATATCATTTTGAAATTTTGGAATATGATCAAATTTATTACTGATGTACTTATATCGAGCACAACTCGATATGGTTAACGTTCACATAAAAAAAGTGAAAAAACACAAAAAATGTAATAGTCGCTCACAAAATTTTACGGTTTGGGATTTTCAAACAACGTCAAAGTCCTAACCTTAAACAGCAATAGTTGTCAAAGTGGTGCTTACATAAGCTGGAGTTTTCTTGAAAGTGGCGCTGCGATCTCAATTTGAAATCCCAATAGCATTATTTATAGAGATGAAGTCAATGCCTATTCAAAAAGGATTTGAAGCGTTTTTGTCACGCCATCGACAGTATAATGTCGCTATTTCCGGTTACTTGACAATGCACGACATAATTGAAAATAGGTACAGAGCTATAACTGTCAGTTTGACCGGAATGTTGAAAGAAAGATAATGAAGCTTCATAATAGAGTTGACGATAGAAGTTTGAAATGTAAGTTAAACATGAACCATTGACGACATTGACCACTTCTGTATTGAAATTGATTGCCATCTTTTGGTATTTTGTATAAGTATTCAAGAAAATGTTTGATTCAGGCTACGACGTCCGTAAGAAAAACGCTCGGAAAAACGAAAGAGAATACATGACTTGGAAACGAAAGCACTTGTGTCATCTCTTCGAGTGATATTTCCATATGGTTGACTAAAAATAACTCTATAAACAATGGATAAAGTTATTCAACCATATGTAAATATCAGTTGAAGGAATGGATACTACGAGCAGATGGCACTAGCAATTTCATTTCCAAGTCATGTATTTTTTCAAATCATTCCAAAAAAAGTTGCCTACATCATATAAAGGACGCACCCTCTGAGTTTCAAACCTCTACGATCAGTGGTATAGGCCGTGCGTTGATTAACCCCCAAAATAACTTTCTACCCCGTTAGGCGATTTATTTCAATAAAATACGAAATAGATTGGACCTATGAATCACGTTGTCCCATATAAACTTTGAACCCGTATTTCACCCAGTTAGAAGTGGAATTTCTGGAAAATATTTCTTATCGGATATCTACGTCACACAAAGAAGACACCCTCCAATTTTCAGAACTATACAATCAGTGATTTAGGCTGTGCCTTGATTAACGAGTAATGAAATGAAGAAAACAAATTAGTCATGGAGATTTAAAGAATATTTCTGAAGTGTTACAAATATTCCACGTTTATTTGGAAGTGAATTGTGAACCATGACACCATAATGAAAGATCATTCATCAGAATTTGTTTGGAAATGAGTTATTGAGAGTCAAACGAGTTTTTTCCTGATTTCATGGTCATGAATTCCATCAACTTCAATGACATTATTTATGTTTTCATTTTGAATTTGTCTCGTATGAAACTTATAAACGTAATCATTTATGACACGTATTTGAATAATGACTGTTTCCACTTTCGAATTCATTATAATATTTTGCTGTCACTATTTTTCCATTAATCGATCATTTGATATAATGATACAAATGCTTGTTACATCGATTAAGTATTAATCGGTGTTATCTACGGTTGCTTTTCGCAGAGCACCGGACAGGGCAGCGGACCCAACTTTTTTATTTGAAGAGATAGACCCATGGTTCCTTTGGAGAAAATGATCAGCGTCGAAAAATACGTCGATTGAGCCCAACTTGATTTTTTCTCTGTATGTCTGTCTGTCTGTCTGTCTGTCTGTCTGTCTGTCTGTCTGTCTGTCTGTCGTTGGAATTTATGTAACACGATATCTCTCGAACGGAAAGAAATATCGATTTGAAACTCGGGTCATTTTCAACCCTCGTAGAGGTGCAGAGACCTATTGATTTTGAAGAAAATCGGAAAATTGTAAAGTGGTTTTTCCGGCATTTTTTCGACAAAATTTGGCCTTTCGGTTGTAACACGTTTCAGATCGCAGTTTTGACTGGAAAAATTTTTAATTGCCATCAAAGGAGTCCTCATTCTTTCCTACAAAGACCTATTGTTGGGGAAAAATTAAAAAAAATTACTTTAGATTCTACGGGTGTTTATTGGGTAACATGTCGGTTTATTTCGGACACTCTGTAGACCGTACCGTTGCTTGTAATCAAAAAACGAGAAAACTGTCGCATACGCCTCGTGATACTCTACACTTTTCATTTGAAACATTTTTTCCTAAACCGATCGGAAAATGGAAAAATCGGGAAATTTCTGAAATTCAAATTTTTCTGGAGGTTTTTTTGTGAATATCTCGGAAACGGAAAAGAAAATCAAAAATCGCCGAGAGTAAAAAAATGATCATCTCAGTGTATACTATGAAAACCCCAATAATTTTTTTTTCTAAAATGAACAGTACGGGAAATATGTTTTTTTTTAAGAAAACAAACTATATCTCCGAAACCACTCACTTTATCAAAATTTGTCAAGGGAGTGAAATTGTAGATCTCGTAGAATACTATAAAACCTGAATTCATCTTTCCTCTAAGATTGATAGTTCAGGAAATATCGACGAAAAGCAAAATTCAATCGACTCGAAAACGACTAAGTACAAAAAATCGTAGCATGACGTAACCGTCTAGTCTCCCGTTCGTCCCAACCACCAAATTTCTTAATAGAAAATTACTCGAAGGACGTAAAATCAGAAAATGAATGGAAGTTCGTCAAACAGAAAATTCATGTAAAGTTCAGTGAGCATCGTTGATAGCGATGAAATATTTAAGAGTCGTGTAATGGAGAAATTGAAGATTTTAAACAACCGATGGCATAGAATCGCTGTATTCACACCATTGGATTCCAATAATAGTTTCGAGACGAATTTCAGAGAAGTTAGGTTGAATATTAATTGATTGGTGGTAAATAGAAATACTCACGGGAGCTATTTAAAACAAATGAAAAGTTGAAACGAGTGACTGCATAGAATCACTGTATTTACACAATAGGTATCCGATGATAGATTTAACATGATTTTCAGAGGGGATGAGTTGAATTTGTATTGATAGGTGATAGAAAAAAAATAATTTGTGGAACTATGAGAAAATATTGAAAAATCCAAATAATTGACGGCATATAATCGATGTATTCAAACCATTGGTATCCAATGATAGTTTAAAAAAAAAGTTGAGTTGATTTCCCTATAGTACGAGAAAAATTGACAAAAAAATTTAAAAGTGACGGCACATAATCGATGTATTTATACCATTGGTTTCCAATGATAGTTTAAAAAAAAGTTGAGTTGATTTCTCTATAGTACGAGGAATATTGAGAAAAAATTTGACAAGTGACGGCATATAATCGATGTATTCAAACCATTGGTTTCCAATGATAGTTTAAAAAAAAGTTGAGTTGATTTCTCTATAGTACGAGAAAAATTGAGAAAAAATTTGAAAAGTTGAAGCATATAATCGATGTATTCAAACCATTGGTTTCCAATGATAGTTTAAAAAAAAGTTGAGTTGATTTCTCTATAGTACGAGAAAAATTGAAAAAAAATTTGAAAAGTAACGGCATATAATCGATGTATTCAAACCATTGGTTCCCAATGATAGTTTAAAAAAAAGTTGAGTTGATTTCTCTATAGTACGAGAAATATTGAGAAAAAATATGACAAGTGACGGCATATAATCGATGTATTCAAACCATTGGTTTCCAATGATAGTTTAAAAAAGTTGAGTTGATTTCTCTATAGTACGAGAAAAATTGAGAAAAAATTTGAAAAGTTGCAGCATATAATCGATGTATTCAAACCATTGGTTTCCAATGATAGTTTAAAAAAAAGTTGAGTTGATTTCTCAATAGTACGGGAAATATTGAGATGAAAAATAGAGTAACACAAATTCTAGGCTCTAGCCTAGGTCAGTTCGTTTGGGCCTTGTTATACAATATTCAATTGTACGAAACAACAATTTATAGTTAAAGTTTGTTTTTGCACATAGTATGGGGGACTTAATAAGTTTTCAAGCAAATCTAGATAAACACAGCGCTAGATAAACAATTCACAATTATAGTTGAATGTGAAAATAACCTCAACCTTCATTGTTGGAAAATTTCTTCTACAGTATTCTCTCAGTATCTTAGCGCATCAAATTCGAAGCAATGAAAAGAGAAATTGAGGACCTCTTAAATGAGGTATCGGTTGAACCCTAATCCCATTCAACATTTCAGGATGGATGGGGTGGAAATGATGAGCTCAAAATGCTCACCCTCGAAATAAAAATCGCTGGGTTTGAGTTTTTTCCCATATTAGTCAACTATGGAAAATGGTCTTGTTGTCCCACCCTGTATATACCCTTTCAATAGGGAACCTCAGGCAAGATATGAACGATCATTATTTTCAAATTAAAAAAAAGGTTAGAACTCGCAACAATTTCAAATGGTTATGGAAAAATACACACACAATAAATGATTTCAATTTTATTTTTGCCCTTGTGTTTTCGTTTATGTTTACTGATTAAATATACCTTATCCGTGGGTCCATACAGATTGATAATCCTGACAAATGCATTTGGGTCGACGTATGACCTATTACAATACTCACCGATTTCATCAATACCCACTAGCATGTGCACCAATCAAATATACAGGACAAAAAAAAAAAAAAAACCTAACTACAACTATCACTATATACCTATCGGAACGAGCTCAATTCTATACCCAGTACGATGCAAACGTGACTTGGAACAGTGCATTACTACTGCATGCCGAAGAAATACAGCTAAATATAGAAACAATATTGGTGTTATGCACCCCAGACATCTACCTAACGCCAAGTAGTTACACGTTAACAATAGTGCAGCGGTTTGTGCATTGAATGAATCATTAAGCAAAGGTATTAAGCTTTGGAGATGGTAATATATTGCTAACCGAAGGTTAGGGTTGGCATTCCTGATAATATGAATAACAAGATGGAAATTTGTTGAAATATTTATCGAAAAATCTCTGGTAGGTCATATGGGAGGGAGGCATTACATTTCATTTGATATGAGGGATAAACAACATCATAAACTACTATCATATAGTGCATCAGAAAGATAATAATTTTGACTTAATGATATGATAGTGCTACGCCATATTTCATCACAAAGTGCAGCGCTATAAAAGGCAGCATCATTAAGTTCATAAAAGCAGTACCAATATGTGAAGGACTAGTTTTATCTATCTGCATATCAATCTGTACAATTTACAAAAACTACCAGAGATACTGGCAGCTTTCGATATAGAGGTGGGCATAGATTAGTGTGATTTATTTATTAAAATGATCTTGATTATAAGGATTTTTTTTTCATTACATCATCATTTTAGACTTGCCAAGAAAACCTATACGTCGCATGACACATTGAATGAAAGAAAATGTATATCATTTTTTGGTTTCATCTTCTTGGTACGGAACTAATTCTGTTTCCACTTCGAGTATATGATTTTTGAATCCATATGACGAAAAGACGACGAATGCATAACTTGCATTCTCATAAATGAACTGATAACATTATAAATGATATCTGTTCGATTCAAGTTCTGATTGGTTGGTAGTCGAATTGTGAAAGAAAAAATTATTTCTATGTGATGCAGCGCCCATCAAGCAATATAAGCAGGTAGCTGTTTTAGATGGACTCTCTCCTTTCTCTGGAAGATCTTAAACAAAGTCTATAAATAATCTACACAAATCAACAGAGAAAATAGAACTTTTGTATTCTTTTTGCGGAAGAAAAGGCCATCAATTCTTTCCTGATAACTTTTAAACTGAGAAATGACAACCAACAATAATGTCACCTTTTATTATTGCGAACTGGAAAAAAAATTACTTTCTGATAACACTATAACTGAGAAATAACCATCAATAATACCGCCTTTCACTATCGGGAATGGTAAAATGCCTAAGTAAACAATACTCATAGATTTTGAGAAGAAATATGGCAATCTCGCGTACATATCTCATTGGAGACATCCACTTCGGAAATTGTCGCTAGAAAAGTGTGTCTAACTGAATTGATTCGTCTACTTCTTTTAGTGTTTTCAACAGTTTCGTTATTTTCCTTTCTTCTTCTACGTTCTCTCATATACCTAGGTTTAAAATGGCGATGTTTTTATTACGACATAGCGCTAGCTGGAGTGGGTGTGAAGCACTTGAATCTCTGACATATCATTCGACTGACCCTATATTGGGTGTCAATCTACTCAAGACATCATTTACTAAACCCAAAAGGAATCACGTAAGAAAATAGCTGAAAGGAAAACACCAACACATATCCAGCACAGAAGAACCCAAGAGAAAACTCCCATGAAAAGGATTGAAGCAAACAACAGGGCTAATGATGGTGCTGTATACACTGAATGAGGGATTGAGACAGCTCAGCGCAACATTTTAAACAGGCAACTAGCATCCAGTCCAGAATACATCCAGCAAATAACCTGAACAAACTGACATTGAATTTCCTGTAGTGGGTGTCATGAATCACATGGGCTCAATAAGCCCAAGAGTCTGTCCAATGCTTTCCATTTCCTGTTTTTCCATTGAAGCTGCTCCATTTCCCAGAAACAACTATTGACTATCCATGATTTTGAAATATTTCAGCTTAACCCTTCAGTATACGAAGAGCCTGAATACTATCCCACTGCACTGAAGCAAGGGCGAGAGCTTTCGAAATAGCAAATGAACAAACTCTGTTTGCAGACAAAATAAGTTCAACAACAACGCTACCTAATATAAGGCAGATTCATTGTGAAATATGATGCTTTCAACAATTGTTCAAAAGAAATTACTCACCCATAAAACTTCAGGTACCGATAGTACTTATAGAAAGGTACGTCAAGGGCTATCTACAACAGTCGGGTCAGAGATTTTTATTAGCAGTTGTTTACATTTTATTATTACTTATTCATCCAGATGAAACTATGGAACTTTTATGGTTCCACAATCCAATGTCAAATAATGTTATTGCATGTGTTAGCAGAAGAAAACCCTGCGTAGAAACTACTTACGTGAATAAGAGCACGTATTGAGGATACTTTGTACTTTGCATCGAACAAAGCATGAACTGAATGGGATTGATGTCATGGAAACATGGACAAAATATCAACTGTTTGTATGGACATTTCATATATTTCACTATCAAGCGAACTCACAAATCTGTATAGACAGCTCATGTTATGAGCTTTTGTGTGTTCGAGTACAAAATTCACGAGACAGCTGAGCAAGAAAAAATATATGGAATTTGATTAAATGCCCAGTATTAGCGACTGCTGAGAAAAGTTCTACTTATTGGAATATAATTCTACAGAAATGTGAGGAAGATCTGAAAATACCATATGCCAACAACTTAAAAAGTTGACTTGCAAAAAAGAGTAGGAAAGAAATCGAAGATTCAAAAAGCAATATCATTTGCTCCAGATATGCAACAGAAAAAAGTCTTTCGATCGGCAACAGGTATAATGAACAGAACAACATTCAAAACAAAAAATACTTTACGGTCGATACTGACACCAAACCAAATAACACATCGGAAAACACAAAAAATTGTATTTATCGAATTCCTTGTTCGTGCAGTAAAAAATATATCGGTGAAACATCTCGACCATTAGAAGTGCGAAAGAGTGAACACAAGATGTACATCAGGAACAGACTAGGTGGTTCTGAATTATCAGAGCACAGTCTTACTGCCGATGGAGATTACACAGTAGAATGGAACGACACTAAAATTATGACGAAAGAGAGCAATGGCAGGAAACGAAAATCAAAGGAATCTGCTTTCATCATGCTGTCTGGTGAAGAATGCATATCTATGAGTTCGCTTGATATGGATTGCGGATAGCTGCCCCTCCTGAAGGACAAAATGTTATGTCAGATTTGAAATATTTGACAAATGTCAATTACTAAGATTGCCTACAAGAGATATTTGCAGTTGAACAGGAATTTGCGTATAAGTTTTGAGAACGGAAACGGATTCAGTTTCCGAAACGTTAATGATAAGTGTTTTTATATATTTATTAGTTCTTATTATTTTGTTTAGTAGGCAAAAGTTGAGATATACGAGAAGTTACTGACTAATTGGATTTGTTCTATCCAGAAAGAACTGTTTAGACGCAGCAACTTTTCGGGGTAGATTAAAAACCTGCCCTTCTACACTTGTATAGATTCCAATATTAATTCTTATTTTTTCAGATTGTGGTAGTTTACAAACTCAGAAAACTACGGGACAAAAAAGTGCAATGTGATTTGGAATCACGTTACTAAAGAAATGAATATGAGTTGCTGATAATTAAATCAATTCGCTTCAAACTGAAGTTTTTCATTATCAAGTTCACATTAATTGTTACGAAAATGTGGCGTGAATCACGGACAAAGATGTAGAAATATGATTTACACTTTTCAAAATTATGAACCTCGGGAAACACCTTCTTTGGCAATAAATTCAAAATTTGGTTGTCATTTTCAAAAACCTGAGAGATTTCTCTAGACTGAGGCTGTACTCGTTGGGATGACCGCGATGGAACTACCGAAAGTATTTTTTTTTTTCGATATTTCAGACAACAACCATGGAAATAATGATAGAAAGGGGATATATAACATCGTCGACCTCTCTGGTCAATTTCAGAGTCATGAGCAAATTTGTGAGTGAAGTAGGTATAGTATTTTTCACAGTGAATGGTATTGGCTTATTAACTGCAATAAACTACCCGATTCAATCCCATTGTGTAGAAAATCATCTGGTGAAAGATGCAAATGTGCTACAGGGTCGAACTTAAGAAATTTGAATTTTGCATAATGTAGGAGATATACAAGTGATTTATTTAAATGTTACAATTCTATTCTATATTTGGTTCAGTGTCGCTATCGCTATCCTCATCTAAATTAATTATGATTGGCGCAATTGATTTTACAGAAAGGTACGAGTTTTCAACATTTATAACATGACTAACAGAACTTTTCCAACTCTCGGTAGGAATGTCATTCATACAGTTCCTAATTAATTCTACCACACTACCACTTAAAGTCGGAGAAGTATTTTTTCCGCGCACGCTCGATTTAAGTTGGTGCCACATAAGCTCTATGGGATTGAACACGCAGTCGTAGGGAGGTAGTCGTAGCACTGTATGCCCCAATTCTTCTGCAATTGTATCATAAACATACGTTTTTTTTAAAGAAAATGACTGCAGCACTTGTAAAAGTTCTTTTTTTGTATAATTTTCCTCAAAATATATGTCATTTGCAGCCATGAAGTTTTGAATCTCCAATTTCGTATTCTTTGAGCCAGAAGTTTTTTGCAATTGTCGACTATGATAGCTTGCGTTGTCCATTACTATAACGCTGTTTGGCGGAATGTTGGGTAACAGACAATTTTTAAACCAATCTTCAAAAAGCTCTCCTGTCGTATCTTCGTGATAATCAACACAAGAGTCCTTAATATTTTTGGCAGGAAGCCACATAGCGTTTGGGATCCAACCATTTTCTGATCCTGCGTGTAATATTGTGATTCTCTACCCTTTATTTGATGGTGGTTTTGTTTTACACTCATCAGAGGAATCAGACCATCCTTTGGAAGGGGTGTCATGCGTGTCAAACCACGTCTCGTCGAGGTAGAGTATTGGCCGATTTTCAGACCGGTATTTTCTTATTGACGTTATATATTCAGAACGCCAGTTTATTAAACGTGTGGATTTCATTATTACTTGTCTCTTGTCAATTTTGCGATATTTAAAGCCCATTGCAGAAAGAGCTCGACAAAGAGTAGTGAGGCCACAGTTGATGTGAGTTTCGTCATTGATGAGCCGCTGTTTCAGACTTTTGATTGTAGGGACACGCTGCTCATCGTACATACTGTAGATTTTTAGCCTTATCAAATCTTTTTCCCAGTCGTCTAGACTTTTTGTGACACCGGAATCTTTACGCTTCTTTCTTGATTCCATGGAATTTTCAACAATTCGTCTAACTGAAGTAAGAGGCACCTTCGTCAAATTACTGGTTACTTTTGCTGCAGCACCCGCGTTATATCCTTGCTGCAGCACCCGCGTTATATCATTGCTGAAGTAAGGAACTATACACATTTTTTATAATGATTTTCGCGTCACAAGATAAGTGATTCTTCGAACGAACCACTGGAAGAAGCACTATTACTTTTTATCCACGGACGCCACATACTGCCTATTCTGTACGTTGGGGTATAAAATCTTTGCTATTGATGTCTGTAATCTACAATCCCTCTCTGAGAAACAAAATCACCTGAATCCGGTCCTTTTACATTTATGATGTGCATCTCGGATTTTACAACTTAAGGGTCTAATTGGTCTTATTATAATCCTTCAGTCAATACCATTTATTGTGAAAACTACTATACAAAATCAACAAAAAAAACGAATCGCTTGAAGTTCAATAGACTGCAACAATATCAATTTTTCTTGAGTAATTCGGAAGTACTTTGGGTGGATTATCTTTCATGGTGTTCTGTTCCGACATAATGGCTGAAAAATTCACAGGTACAATTACTTTTTCAATGTATTCCTATAACTGAATTTCGAAAACCACTAAACTTTAGTGTTTAGACATACACAGCCAGATAATTTCAATCTATTCGATTCTTCAATCGATTACAGTAGTTTTTGTGGTGAAATTCAAGTTATTTCAGTAATTCATTCGACCTAGAATTGAAAACAGATGAATATACAATGAATTTGCATAAGCACGTTTTTTCACGAAGGTGAACCGTCGGGTCAATCATCTTCTATCACATGGTAGATCAGCATCTGGATTTCATTCTACATACCTATAACAGTTCCTCCGTGAGCGTGAGAGTCAGTATCCAGAAATAAAATGACTTTCATTTATATCGTAGGAAAACGATCACCCACTGCATCGAATCATATCACACATTGAGATAATCGGCTTGTTATCACTCTTCAGCGCGATGTAACACTGGAATATCGCTTTGATAAGTTCGAATGTATCTCATTCGAAAGCAGAAAGAAGCCCACTAAACACCTGCATAATCCACTCGAAATCGACCACTATCCCGTTGATTAAGCTCTTAAAACACTAACCGTTCTCACTAGAAATGATCTCCATCACGAGGATGAAATGAATGCCTAATGTCCGTAAAGCGATCGTGAACGTAGCAACTTTCTTCACAACAATCGCGAGTCAACAACCTAACCCCTCTCATTCTGTATGCACCGCCTGCCATGTTACGATTACGCAGAGATCCATTGTTGTGGAACACAAACGCACTGAAAACTACAGATTGCTTAGTCGACAAACCAGTATCGGAGTCTTGGAAGAGAATAATGGTGTATCGATAAGCAGGCACAATTTGATAGTTTGTTGTGTTCGTTTTCTTTGGTATTGCCCTGGGCTCTTGATTTATCTCCTGTTTATTTATGAGCGACAGCTTTCTAAACATCGCCAGCTGTGATATCAACTGTAATTTTGGTGTTCTACCAACATGTTTTGAATTCCTCGGTTTCTGCGTCACTAGACAGTATCGAACTTGTTTTGAAAAAACTTCTTTCAGTTGAAGGAACTAAGATGATATCAATCACACATACAGAAATATTCACACGCCACCAACTTTTTATATAGCTTTCAATTGATTTTTACAGTTGCGATCGATGGGTTCACAATATAGATTCCGTTTGGTACATTTGTATAAAAGATAATTCAATAGAAATGTTTTCAAAAACATTGCTGTTTATTTGGTGAAATATATAACCAATCAAATAGTCACTAGAGCAAAATACAATGAAATATACATGAGACAAGCGAAGTTACATCCTTTTTAATGAATCTGTCTATAAAAACTTAGCTACAATTTTCCAATCTACCTACTGTTAAGTAACTTAATTATCAGCTAAATCCCCAAGGCAATCTGATGTCTTGGACGAGTACTTTCACTTGTAACTGAGTCTTAGCTGGTAATTGAAAAACCGGTCATTACTGAGACAGATGAGACAGTGACGACAACCGACGACGAAAAAAACAACATAATTAATGTCTTTAAAACATGGAAAACAACCTTCAAACAACACCATAGTCATATATCTTGGGGCAACGTATTATATGGAATATTTGGGAGGATCTGAACAATGACCCCGTGGATGTGATGAAAACCAGTACTGCACCAAATATATGAGCCCCCAAATTCATGAGACGATATTCCCAAAACACCTCTGCCAATTGTGATCGTTCCCAATAGTCAAAGTCTGACAGGTGAATGGCAAAAAATAGTTTTTCGACGTTAGACATATCTCCTTTTGAGGGACTTTCTTCCTTCCCTATTCAGTGATAGATGTAAAATAGCTAGTAATAGAGAAATCACATGAGGCATAAGGTGAGAGCAAAACATAGAGATCACTGGGAAAACCTACCCACTAGGCTAACGGAGGACTTTCATAAAAGGACCGAAAAAAACTGAAGACCAGCTTCATTCAAACAGGAATTAGATAAAGGTAATAACAAAGCTTCTGACTGAACATTAACCATTGAAAAGCTGTACAACGATGACTTTAGGTGCAGACCCTGTTACAAAGGATCGGAGACAGAACCTCAGGATCACGAAAGGAAACATATAATATGGAAAACCAATTCTGGATCCAGAAGATGTATGACAAACACCCAGCAAACAGTGAACCCTAGAGAGCAAACTGATTTCTGGAGACTTGGCAGCAAGAAGACAGGCCAGACGGCTTCTACGAAGTGAGAAAAATAGGGAACAGAAACACTTGAATTGAGATGTGTGTTCAGGAGAAGCGGACACATAGTTTTTTGTTGGGAGCATTTATATTTTTTTATATTCGTTTTATACTTTCCTTTTCAAACAATCTCATGAGATTATGAGTAAATACAAGAAAAATAATACAATCCAGTTGATCTAACATATATGCCGAAAGTTGCAAGGTTTTGAATCAGTAAATTAGTGAATAGTTGGGAAGTCGACTACTGGGGAGTAATATTGTACAAAGAAGGATAAAGCTTGCTAGGAAAGTTCGGTTAACATAGTTAAACCGGAAACAATGTATAAAGAAAACGATTCTTATTACCTACAGTACACGAAGTTTATTTAACGACCGTTTGTCTGGAAACGTATAGCAGTAGAATTCGAGGAAATAAGTGGAAAACTTTCTTCGAGTGTTTATCAGGTTAGCAGTGAAGTACACGAATGTTGCAGAATTTCATTACAGAAAACCAAGCAATATTGCTCCTTTAAAGTCGAAATACTCGTTGAGAGAAACGAATTATTGGGGAAAAGATTTTGCAATTTTCGATACGGAATGTCTATCAAAAACTATCAGTTCTATAATATAAGTCTTATCATCCATATTGTTGGATTTATCAGTAAAAAGGAAGAAAGACTAATTCTATGTGAATGAATACAACTTCTATGAATGATAGAGACATATGTTAACAGAGGCTATTATTTGTACGTATTGTTAATAAAACTAGCAGATGAGAATGAAGAATCCGATATATTCATTAAAAAAGACATTTGTAGGAGATACAACAAGGATTTACCATCACAAAGCTTTTGAATATCAAGAAACAGCCAGTTCATGTTGAGACTAAGGAATGGAAAGGTGGCTGCCAAGATAGTTCTGAAAAGTCCATTAAGCTAGTTCAGGCATTTATCATGTGACCATGGGCGGATATATAGGAGTCGTAAGTAATGAGGGGAATTACTCCACATACTTTTGGGGTTGGAAAATAATATCTTATACAGTCAATAATTTCAGAATGTTCCAACTGTTTGTTATGCTATCAGCGAAAGTGATTATAATGAGTACATATGAATTCTTATATAGCCCTTGTACACTTTTAACCGCCCTGACATTTTACCAGACAAATTTTTGAACCTGCGGGATGGACCTGAATCCGCCCTCGCATATAACCTCATATATTCTATGTCAGATAAATAGTGAGAGTTATATAAATGATAGCTTTCATCAACTTCAAAACACAAATTACTTTAATGACACCAGTAATGAGATAATGGAACAAGCAAATCATCTCTGTCTACATAATTGACACGAAGCCAACAATAATATTTAGTTTGCTCGATTCCATCTCCTAGTATTTTTAGATTGTTAATGTATCGATTATTGATAATAAGTTCAAACAGGTTATATACTGGAACTGCTATTAGTGATCAATGAGTACACGTTCTTCCTCCTTCGTTTTTTTGTGTTCTCATCAATCTTAATAATCTGAAAAAATAATAACTAATATTGGAATCTATGGAAGAACACAATTAAACTGAGGAGAAAGAATTCATCCACCAAAAAATTATGACTGAATACAAAGAGTACAAAGTTATTTTGAATCAATTCAGAGAAAGGCAATCCGTCTTGTTGGTGATTCTTCGCTCACAGACTCGCTTACTTCTTTGTAGCATCGTAGAAGGGTCGGAGACTTGTCTCTCTTCTATGGATATTTTCACGGTCGGTGCTCTTCTGAATTACCATCAATCGTTCCACCCTTGGCAGTAACTACAAGGATAACCCGACGAGTACAGATTTCCCACCCCTTTGTTTTGAGCTTGGAGACCTGTCGAACCTCTCTTGCTAAGGGAACTTTTTTCGATAGAATAGCTGAACGTTGGAACACCTTCCCGAAAGAGCTGTTTCCTGAGGCTCACAATTTTCAAAAATTCAAAATGAATATCGACTCGTATCTCCTGTCCCTTGATTCACACGGTGTTCTTCGAACATTACAGGGCTTCCCTTCCGAATTTTCCGAGGAATCTTTCGTGTATCTCATGCTCGATTTTCCTCTTTTCTTCCTGTATGTCGTACGCATTGCTGCAAAGCCATACAGAACGAAATACCGACGAAAGGAAATTAGCAGACCAGTAAACGTACAGTTGCAGCAAAAGCGGAGTTAATCAAATTCAAACTTCCGAATTCATAAGGAGGTACAGGAAGAGGCGAATCCATCCTTTGCGACATTCTGTTTGGGTAACATCGGGAAAGCGGTTTCCCAAGACGACGGCGATAAATAGATTAACCCGGGGAGAGATAGAAAATCGCGGAGTTCGCAGAAACCCCGTTATATATCAGTATCAAACATTTGGTGAAATGGGTGCAGTGGGAGAGGTGAGAAGAGCCCCAGGTTGGGAGTGGGGAGGGGCGAAGTTACAGTTGAATCGAGTTTATCTGTTCGAATTTGGTCTGTTTCTCCTATGTTGAAGGTCTGTCAGGGAGGATCGAGGAAACTGGGGAAATAAACAAGATACAATTTGCTCTAAATCGGGCAACACGACTATTATCAAACCATAAAAATCTAGTAACACGAAAAACTGCGCACAAACTCGATAAGCGAGCGGTTCACACTTAGAGATAGAAACCAAGAAGGACCGCCTATCAGAAACCTATTGGAATCGATTTATGATATTGGTCTTCAGTCTGTCATCAATAAGAACATTGTAATATTAAAAAAAGTCAAGTAATATTACGAGTGATATTTTCCTGTGAACTGACTTAAATTAGAAGACTGTTTTAACGTTTTGTCGATGAACGCACCCCTTTCGAAATATAACTGATTGAAGATTACAAAAATGACCAAAGTTCACAATTTGAAAAAATCATAACTCTTCTCCTTCCGTATATATGGGTCAAAAAGAAGAAGTGAAGATATGATTATTTGAAAATAATAATTTTCAAGCATTTTTCGAAATTTAATCACTTATAATTTGAAATGGGTGCATTTTATGAAAGAATTTCGAAGAATTGATAGTGTGTATTTTGGCCTGGAGATATATTTATGCAGTTTTCAGATCGCCTATATTACCAACCACTATGAGGATTTGCAATATATAAAAATTCAACTGCAATATTCAGAAGGTGAATGAAGAGGGGCCAAGGAAAAGTATACGCATTTTTTTATCAGTTTTTTTTAAATATCCTCCAAAATTCCGAAAAATATGTGTAACTTGCAAAATAGTCAGATGATTTTGCTCTTTCAGAGATTATATGAGAATGGTCGAAAGCTCTTCATTTTTTATTTTCAAGGGAGAAAAAAAAACGGATTTTAATGACACATTCACGCCCTCAAAGAACATTTTGCGAAATTCACTCAATGAAATCATTCACCCCAAAAAAACACCCAAGTGTCTAGACATTATACTTGTAATGTAATATATACGCCCGCAAGGACATGAAGTACACTGTTAGGTACTTGGTGAATAAACTAGTATGACATGAAAAATCGAATTGACATCAAATCATATGAAATTGAAAACAGGCGTATAAGGTGAAAGTGTCGTCATAGCATTCTGAACATCTTAATTATTTGATATCTGTCACACACTGAATTATTACCCTCTTCAATCGGCTCCAAACACTCTTCACAGTCCACAGTGCCTCTCCACTTTCTGAATTGTAACCGTTCCCTTTTTCTACAGACGTCCACGTCTTTGTTACGATTCGCATCCATGTCGAATGAAGTTTTCTGGGAGGTAAATTTCCTACTTTCGAAGGATTAGAACCCATACTAGATAGTTTATAACAGTCATTATCGACGACGCGTGTCTATAAGTACGATGATATTAACGATAAACCATACTTCAAGATAACGCACCAATTATTAGTGCTATTCGAGAGTAGAAACAAAAATTTATTGCGATATATGTATTCATACACTTGTCTTCGTCATTCGATTGATCAGTGTTTCTTCTTTATATCAGTATACCCATCGCTTATCCAATAAACAGCGTCATTTCTTTAGGTACTATATGCAACGGATATCTATACTCATTCGCATGGTTTACACAATTTATATGCTACCGGCCGCATCTGATTTCAGGATGAAGTAGTTTTGCCTAGGCTAAACTAATTCGTCCTACGTACAATAGAATAAACTGGTATAGCCTAGGCTAAACTGGTTCGTCCTAAGCCCGATAGGATGAAACAGATTAGTCTAGGTCAAACTAGTTTATTCTGATAGAAAAAAAACACACACCCTTTAGGTTAGGTTGGGTTAGGTTAGATAAATTGGTTTAACTGCTTTATCCTATCGTGCTTAGGACGAACCAGTTTAGCTTAGGCTATACTACCTTATCCTATTGCATATAGGACGAATTAGTTTAGCCTAGGCAAAACTAGTTCATCCTGAAATCGGATTTGGCCGGTCACATACTAACATAATTAAAGATATGGTAATGGTAGAGGGTGGGGGATGCAAGCGTCAGCTACTATAGGCCCGAGTGAGCCCTTTAGGCCCGAGTGGGCCCTTTTCGCAAACCCCGGCATCTTCACTCACTTACCTCATGGCGGACACCTGTTCGAATCTCTTCGACCTTCTTATAAAAGCACCATTCATATAATATACTGTTACGATATTCCTTGGGTTCGATGATTAAAACACCAAACAACACTAAACTACTTTTTTTATAACTCTCTATCACAATACAATACAACACAATCACTTAAATCGCTCTGATAACTTTCCAATGCTCGCTCGCTACTAAAACTCTCTGTACTAACAATTCTGCTCTCGGCGTGAACGGCTTCCGCTTATATATACGAGCTCATACAGTGGAGAACCATCTAGACAAATCTAGACAATCGAATAATCTAGGCGAGCCGCGATCACGCCGGTATGATCTTTCCTGGAACGGTCGAACCAATTCGCATTCATAGCCGGCAGGGCCGGCGCCAGCACATTTCGTTACATTATCCCCCGCTCAATTTTGATCGTCCCGATCAAACAATACGTCATTATCGCCATTGTAACGTTTAAGTCTTTCTAGGTGAACGACTTTCATTTTTGCTCTGGGGCTACGTTGAATCCTGTACACCACGTCATTTATTCTCTTGACTATCGAATAGGGTCCTTCCCAGCATGGTGTTAGTTTGGGAGAAATTCCTTTTCTACGACGAGGGTTGTACAGCCACACTCGATCTCCTTCTTTGAATCCACCAGTATTTGCCTTGAGATCGTATCGAGCCTTCATCCTGTCACTAGTAATCTTCAATCTTCTCCTCGCAATTTCGTGAATCCTTATCAGGCTGTCTCGCAGTTCATCGGCATAATCCTGTACCTCTTTTTCCTCAGTGCTTGGGGATCCGAACACCAAGTCACAGGGCAAACGAAGATCTCTCCCGAAGATGATACTGGCTGGGGTGAGCTTTGTGGAATCGTGCACAGCTGCCCGATAAGCCATCAAGAATAGTTGAAGGTGTCGATCCCAGTCTTTTTGATGCTCTTCTACTACTTTGGAAAGGTGTTCTTCCATAGTCCTGTTGAACCTCTCGACCATGCCATCAGACTGTGGGTGGAGGGCAGTTGTTCTGGTCTTGTCTTGTTAATTCCTATCAATTCACAAACTTTCCTGAATAAATTCGACTCGAAGTTTCTTCCTTGATCGGAATGTAGCTCCATTGGCACTCCAAACCTTGTAAACATGTTGTCCACCAGGGCTCTTGCAACGGTGGATGCTTCTTGATTAGGCAAGGCGTAAGCTTCAACCCATTTACTGAAATAATCCATGGCAACGAGGATGTATTTGTTGCCATCATTCGTCATCGGGAACGGTCCAGCTACATCGATGGCGATTCGTTCGAAGGGAGCACCAACATTGTATTGTTACATCGATTAGTATTAATCGGTGTATTTCTGCGGTTAAGATTTTACCGCACAGCGGACCCAACTTTTTTATTTGAAGAGATATCGAAAAATTTCATTTGGAAAAAATGATCAGCGTCGAAAAATAGGCCGATTTAGCTCAACTTGATTTTTTCTGTCTGTCTGTCTGTCCGGCGTAGCTTTTTCTTTGAAACACGATATCTATCGAAAGAAAGGAGATATCGCTCCGAAACTCGGATCATTTCTAGATCTTATCAGTGTGCAGACACCTATTGTTTTTGAGAAAAATCGGAAAATTGGAAAGTTGTTTTTTTTGGGATTTTCTGCCTTTTTTTGGTTTTCGTCATAACTAATAGAGTTTTGATCGCAGAAATTTTTGCTTGATATGGAAAAACTCCCTCAACCTTCTGCTACAACTTTTATCCGAAGAAAAAAAATTAAAAAAAATTATTTTAGATTTTATGATTTTTTATCGTGTCACCCGTCACTTTTTTTCGGACACTCTGTAGACCGTACCGTTGCTCGTAATCGAAAAACGAAAAAACTGTCGTGTAGGTCTCATGATACTCTACAACTTTTGATTAAAGAACTTTTCTCTAAACCGATCGGAAAATGGAAAAATCGGGAAATTTCTGAAATTCATGTTTTTCTGAAGGTTTTTCGTCATTAAATGTGTAAATATCTCGGAAACGGATGAGTAAATAAAAAATCACCAAGAGTGAAAAAATGATCATCTCAGTGTATACTATGAAAACCCCACTTTTTTTTTCTAAAATCAACAGTACGGGAAATATAGACAAATTAATAATCGGATGATTGAAAATATGAATTTTTTTTAAGAAAACAAACGATATATCTCCGAAACCACTCATCAAATCAAAATTTGTCAAAGGAGTTAACTTGCAGATCTCGTCGAATGCCATGAAAAACCTAAATCCATTTTCCTGTAATATTGATAGTTTAGGAAATATTAATGGAAATTCGTAAAATACAATCATTTCCAAAACGACTAAGTATCAAAGACGAAACTCATGACGTACCAACGACGTACAATCAGAAAATGAATTGAATTTCGTCAACAGAAAATTCATGTAATGTTCAGTGAGCATCGTTGATAGCGATGAAATATTTAAGAGTCGTGTAATGGAGAAACTGAAGGTTTTAAACAACCGATGGCATAGAATCGCTGTATTCACACTATTGGTCTCCAATAATAGTTTCCAGACGAATTTCAGAGAAGTTAGGTTGAATATTAATTGATTGGTGGTAAATAGAAATGCTCACGGGAACTATTCGAAAGAAATGAAAAGTTGAAACGAGTGACTGTATAGAATCGCTGTCCGATGATAGTTTTAACATGATTTTCAGAGGGGATGAGTTGAATTTGTATTGATAGGTGATAGAAAAAAATACTTCGGGCAACTATGAGGAAAAATTGAAAACTCCAAACAATTGACGGCATATAATCGATGTATTCAAACCATTGGTATCCAATGATAGTTAAAAAAAAAAGTTGGATTGATTTCTCTATAGTACGAGAAGAATTGAGAAAATAATTGAAAAGTGACGGCATATAATCGATGTATTCAAACCATTGGTATCCAATGATAGTTTAAAAAAAAAGTTGAGTTGATTTCTCAATAATACGAGAAAAATTGAGAAAAAATTGAAAAGTGACGGCATATAATCGATGTATTCAAACCATTGGTATTCAATGATAGTTTAAAAAAAAAGTTTAGTTGATTTCTCAATAATACGAGAAAAATTGAGAAAAAATTGAAAAGTGACGGCATATAATCGATGTATTCAAACCATTGGTATCCAATGATAGAAAAAAAAGTTGAGTTGATTTCTCAATAGTACGGGAAAAATTGAGATGAAATTGAAAAGTGACGGCATATAATCGATGTATTTAAACCATTGGTTTCCAATGATAGTATAAAAAAATTGTGCGGGAAATAAAAATTCTAGGCTCTAGCCTAGGTCAGTTCGTTTGGGCCTTGTTTCATCTCGCCCCTTGATCTTGTTCTAGGACCTTTGCTTGCTTCGCATTTTGGGCATCTTCGGCACCATCTCTCGACATCTTCTCGACATTGGACCCAGTAGAACCTTTGCCGTATTTTATCCAAGGTCTTGTTAACTCCTAGATGTCCACCTGATTTACCACCATGAATCTCTAACAAAACATCCTCTATTCTCGACATAGGCACAACCAGTTGGGAACTCACTTTCTTGCCATCGACTGACTCCCAAGCCCTCTTCAGTAGGCCATTCTCCACAATCAAGGAATCCCATTGTGCCCACAATGCTTTGAACGTCGGTGATCGATCTGAGATGTCCTTCCAGGTGGGTCTTTCCGTTCCATTTTCTTTCCATTTCAAAAATTCTGCAACGTTTGGATCATTTTCCTGGTCTTGTCGCATCTTTGCTGTCGTCCAATTGTCGTCTACTATCAATCTCACTTGCTTGATTCCTTCTCGACGTTCAACTCGCTCACAGTGTTTACAAGTATCCGAACAAGGTCTCCTTGACAAGGCATCTGCGTTGTTATGCAATCGTCCTGGTCGATGTTTTATCCTGAAGTGATACTGGTTCAACTTCTCAATCCACCTTGCTACTTGTCCTTCAGGAGTCTTCATTTCGAGTAACCACTTCAGAGCTGCATGATCTGTTCTGATTAGGAACTCTCTTCCGTACAGATATTTGTGGAAGTGGTCTACAGCCTTGATTATTGCCAGTAGCTCTTTTCTCGTTACGCAATAATTTCTTTCTGGCTTGGTGAGTACTTTGCTGTAGAACTCGATTACTTTTTCCTGACCATCTTGCTCTTGTGATAGTACGGCTCCAATACCATTATTACTGGCATCTGTGTCCAAAACAAACAGGCCTCGTTGACGTGGGAAACTTAAAATGGGGCTGGAACATAGAGCAACTTTCAGTTTCCCAAATGCTCGTTCACTTTCGTTGGACCAGACGAATTTGACTCGATCTTCTGTCAACTTATGTAGGGGTGCCGCAATATCAGCAAATCCTTCTACGAAACGACGGTAGTAGGTGCAGAGACCTAGGAAACTCCTCACTTCATGTTTGTCTCTTGGCCTCGGCCAGTCTCTTATCGCCTGTATCTTCTTTTGGTCTGTTCGGATGCCGTCTGATGAAACTGTGTGACCTAGAAAATCCACTTCTTTCTGGAAAAATGAACATTTCTGAAGATTAAGTTTGAGGTTGGCGTCCCTGAATCGTTGAAAGACTTCTTGCAGGTTGTGCAGATGTTCTTCGAAAGTCTTTCCCATGACCAAAACGTCGTCGAGATATACAAGACAAGTTTTCCAAGTGAGCCCACGAAGGACCAGCTCCATTAGTCTCTCAAATGTTGCTGGAGCATTGCACAATCCAAACGGCATAACAGTGAACTGGTAAAGTCCACTCCCAGTCGAGAATGCAGTCTTCTCCTTGTCGTCTTCATGTATGCCTACTTGCCAGTATCCGCTCTTCAGATCTAATGTTGAGAACCAACGGGAACCTGCCAATGTTGTTAATGTGTCATCTATTCTTGGTAGAGGGTAGCTGTCCTTCTTGGTGACATCATTTAATTTTCTGTAATCGACACAGAATCTCGTAGATCCATCCTTCTTGGAAACCAACACAACAGGTGCAGACCAAGGGCTCGATGACTCTTCAATCACACCGTCCTTCATCATCTTGTCGACAAGCTCTTCCACCTCCTGTTGCTTGGCGAATGGAATTCTTCTTGGTGGTTGCCGAATCGGATGAGCTTGGCCAGTATCGATTCTGTGTTTGACCAAATTAGTTCTTCCTGTTGTTGTCGAATCAAAAATGTCACTTTCACTCCGGATGAAGTTCTTGGCAGCTTTCAGTTCCTCTGTTGATAAGTGTTGACATGATTTTTCAAGTGTTGATATAACACTCTCAGAGTCTGCCTTCATTTCTTGATGTTCATTTGACTGACAAGTCGCTACCCAAGTAACAGGTTCACATGTTCCAATAACATCGCCTGCCTTAACAGTTACTTCTCCAGGAAACACGTTGGCAACTCTCACAGGAATAGTTTTGTTCGTTTTAACTAAGGCTCGTGCAAACACCAAATTGCTGGGGGATTCATCACATGGCTGGACTACTCCAACGCAGCACCCAGGGTCTTCTTCAACTGCAGCACAAACTACTTTCTCCGAAAATCCAGGAATTCTCGCAGTTTTCATTAAACGCAGTTTCACAGGCATTGTCCTTTCTGCTGGAGTTGTAAGGACAAATTCTTCTCCTCCGAACCTCATGATCTTCTCCTCATTGTCGAATGAAAATCCATAGTCACTGATCAAGTCCATTCCGAGTATGAATTCATCTTCTATATCTGCGACGTAAACTGTATCTGTGATGGTGAGTCGCCCAAGAACCAATGTAATTTCAGCCTCTCCTCGAATAGGTGCGTTTTCACCAGTGACTGTCCGAAGCACGACGTTGGAAGAAATAGGCTTCACGCTTCCAGGCCGAAGAATGTCGCTGCGTACCAAGGAAACTGCAGCACCGGTGTCTATGGTGCATATAACGTCGATTTTATTCAATTTTCCTGGAATGGTAAGGCTCTCAGATGTTCTTTTCAGCCTGTTAACACGGATGACCCTGGGGGCTCTGTTATTGCTAGCCAGCATGCGCCCCGATATGCTGGCTAATTCTCGTTTTCCTGCCGCCAATTTGAGGACTCGCTGGATGACCTTGTCCTCACAGGTGATTGCGTACGAGATGGCACCCTTGCAGGTGAGCTAGATCTTGATGGCATTCTCACCCGACAGTCTTTGATAAGATGTCCAGGTTTCCCACATCTATAGCATGTCTTCTTCTTCTGGGTGCTAATTCCACTTATCATCAATTTGATTTCTTCCAGAACCTTCTCGACTGAACTATTCGCTGTGCCAAATCGTTGTTCCGGTTCTTCTATTGAAACTGCACGCACTTTCGGCCTCGACGTGTTGAAGGCCGCCTCCACTTCCAAAGAGCGAACCAAAGCATCGCTACTTCTCTTGAAACTCGTCAATCGTAAAGTTCTTTGTATTTCTGGGTCTCTCAGTCCGTCTATAAATATCTGCACTGCTAGTTGCTCTTTGAAATCTCCGGGTGCTTCTGGATACGCCAGCTGGATTAGGCGTCGAACATCTGCCTCAAATTCTTGCAGACTCTCACCTGATTTTTGTATGCGAGTCTTCATTTGGGCCCGGTACAGCTGTTCTCTGTGTTGATCGCCATACCTCAACTCTAGTGCAGAAATCAGCTCCTCATATTGCTTCTGCTGTTCTATGGGTATCGTTTGTAATATACCCAAAGCTGGCCCTCTCAAAGCTACTATGAGTGCCGTAGCTTTTTCTTCTTCGCCCCATCCATTGGTTTCTGCCGCAGCCTCAAATTGTCGGCGATACATGGACCAAGACGACTGTCCATCAAAAGTCGGCGGTTTTACGGAAATTCCTGATGTGGCAACCCTGTCTTGGCGATCTTGGTTCTTGAGAAGAGCTATCTGTTTTTCTAGACCTCTCATTTCATTTTTTATTTCATTTCTCATCTCACTTCTCATCTCATTTCTCATCTCCTCTCGCATTATACCCACTGTCTTATTGACATCTTCCTTCAGTTCTCCTTTCAGTTCTTCCATTTGTACTTTGGTTTCTTGTGAAACATGCTTGAAGAACTTGTCCTGATTTTCTAGAACCTTCTGGAAGTCTGCTTCTCGTCGTTTTTCTATCAGCTCTATTTCACTCTTTTGTTGTTCTAGAATTTTCTGGAGGTCTTCTCGTTCTTTTCTCTGTTCTTCGAGAACTTTCTGGAGTGCTTCTTCCCGTTCTTTCTTTTCATTATCGAGAATTTTCTGGAGTGCTGCTTCTCGATCTTTCTTTTCATTTTCGAGAATTTTCTGAAGTGCTTTATCTCGATCTTTCTTCTCATTTTCTCGTTCTAATTCTCGTTCTCTCTTTTCATTTTCTCGTTCTAATTGTCGTTCTTTCTTTTCATTTTCTCGTTCTAATTGTCGTTCTTTCTTCTCTTCCTGTCGTCGCTTTTCCTCTTCTTGTTTTTCCTCCTGCCGTCGTCTTTCATAATCCGCAAATTGGTTTTGGATTAATTTCAACATGTCCTCCATAGTATCGTAAGATGTACTTCTCGTATTCACCATAAATTGTTTTTATTACCAGCAAAAATTCCACTTCCGACACCACTGTTACGATATTCCTTGGGTTCGATGATTAAAACACCAAACAACACTAAACTACTTTTATTATAACTCTCTATCACAATACAATACAACACAATCACTTAAATCGCTCTGATAACTTTCCAATGCTCGCTCGCTACTAAAACTCTCTGTACTAACAATTCTGCTCTCGGCGTGAACGGCTTCCGCTTATATATACGAGCTCATACAGTGGAGAACCATCTAGACAAATCTAGACAATCGAATAATCTAGGCGAGCCGCGATCACGCCGGTATGATCTTTCCTGGAACGGTCGAACCAATTCGCATTCATAGCCGGCAGGGCCGGCGCCAGCACATTTCGTTACAATACAAATAATCATTTTGATAGTCAAATTTGAGTTTTGAGAGAAGTTGCTAACAAATAGAACGTAGTTCATTCAGAAGGATCTCTTTTTCAATAAACGCCAACAATAATTATTTGTTTTGTATAGATTGTGGTTGGTAAGTAACAAAAAAAAACCATCCATCAAAAAATGATGACTTTCAAAAACATCTTTTGTTATGATACTGCAATCTCAGAAGAAGCTGATAGTCCTGCGGAGCTCCAGTCGAAACTGAACACAATAAGTCGTAAATTTACGAAATGGTGTTACACTAATAAACTTATCGTCAATGCCGATAAAACGGTGTTAGTTCAATTCTTCAGTAGAAGAAATTCAGAGCAGACTATACAGGTTGACATCAATAATGTTACTATCTATCCGTCAGAAACCACAAGATTTTTAGGACTTCATATAGATTCTGGCTTGAGTTGGCAAGTTCACATAAATCATGTTTGCAAAAGAATCAACAGCAGTTTTTACGCATTGGTACAACTCAAAAAGGTTATGAATGAAGAGCATTTGCTGAACATTTACTATGCAATTGTTTATTCAGTATTATCCTACAATGTGCTTTTGTGGGGAGAGGGGATTACCATCAGTCGAGCTTTCGTTTCTCAAAAAAGGATCATACGTATGCTGTATGGTCTTCGATACACATATTCCTGTAGGCCCATTTTTAGGGAAATGAAAATCTTAACGTTACCATCTATATATATTTATAATTGTTTGCTTTTTGTAAAAAAACGTGAGTCTGAATTTGAAACTAATTCGAAATGTCACAATTACCTAACAAGAAATGGAAATCTGATTAAACTGCAGCAACATCGTACGAGATTGTTTCAAAGAGCACCCTCTCTAGCAGGTTCCAAGTTATTCAATTGTCTGCCTTCAAATATAAAGAGTATCCCATTATTGTCAACTTTCAAACAAAAAGTTAAAGAATACCTTTTAGAAGGATGTTTTTATTCAATTAATGAATATTTTGAGTATACTTCCAAATAACTGTGTTCAATGTATTGTAATATTTATGTTATTTTTTTACTCTGTATTATACATCTACATGTTTTTTACCTGACGTTTCCTATATCATTGTTAAATGATCATTTTAAAGGAATGAAAACATTATTATTATTATTATTCGAAACTCAAGACTTGTGGGAAGTTACTCCCTTTAACCCCCCTGCCCGGCAGATCCTTCACTGGATAGGAAAGAAAGGAAATGCAAGGTTTTTAGTACAAGACGGATCACTAAAAATTATTACTTTCGTAATGACAACATTATGATACTGATCTGCGATAAAGGGCTTAAAGCATTCTCCAGTAACCAGGGAAAGATCCCGGAGAAGGATAAGCTTCGAGGTATTATAAAGAAACAGTCGAAGTACTAATCACAGTAATTAGTAGTTAACGGACGAAGTCCATACCGGACCAAGAAAAACTTTTCAGGTAGTACTTACACACTACCTCAGATTGTAAATTATGTAAACTAACCCCAGTCTTCGAATTTTTCGAGTTTTCTCCTGAAGATTTATATCTTGTTGGCGAAACGCACATCGAGTGCGAATAACATCAGTTTGGTACTGTTTGAATGTTATTATTTTGTGTCGGATTCTTTTTTAAATTTTCATTTGGTTCTTAACTCACAACCATCTGAAAAAATAAGAATTAATATTGGAATCACAACATAAGTTGTTGCGATACATTCAAAAACAGTCTCTTCTGAATGGAACACGTTAAAATAGTCAGTTACTTCTCGTATATCTCAAATTTTACTATCAAAAAATACAAGAACTAGTATTAATCGAAATACTTATTGTTTGTGATTCGACTATAGTTAGCTGAGTTTCCCTAATTGTGGACTGTATATTCGAGCTCGAAATACTTTTGGATAGACTGATTCTGAGGTGTTATTCGGGTTTGTTTGCCGTGGTCCACAGGTTTTTACTCCTGGCGTTTCCCCTACAGCACATATTACATACTACTGTGAGAACGAGAGCATTGTCTCCGTTACCTCATAGACTTTGATAATGCCTACCACAGCTGTTGGCGAAACGTCAGGAGTAAACTTGTGGACCACGGCAAACAAACCCGAATAACACCTCAGAATCAGTCTATCCACAAGTATTTCAAGCTCGAAGATAAAGTCCACAATTAGGGAAACCCGAATAACAGTACTTTTAAATAGTTGAGAGATGGAAAATCCTTCTGGAGAACGGATACAGATGTCTCTTATTGAAGAAATGTGTATATATTAATTGTCAATCTGACAATTCCCTCTTATACACAACAATAATTGAACACAACAGTTACAGAACAATTCAGGAAACGGCAAGAAACCTATATGGAATGATATTGATTTTTTCTGATTCCAACACTTATCTTTGACATTTCGGAAACCAAGTTCGCTTCCGTTTCCAAAACTCTCACAAATATTCTCTTCTAGTTTCGTTTTCAGGTTCGTTTTTGTAAATGTCAGAAATTTGAGTTTTGAGTGAGAGTTTTGAAAACGGAAGTAGATTTGGTTTCCGAAACGTCAACGATAAGTATTTTGATAAATACTCAAAGTTGTTGACTAATTGAATGTGTTCCATTCAAAAGGAACTGTTTTTGAATTATCGCAGAAACTTATAGTCCAAGATCCCAGAGCAATCAGACATAACTTATTTTCACACGGATGAAACCTGAAGTTTTCAGTAGCGTCTCGTGTGCCTTGAATACCTACGCGCTTTGTGGAACTTGCCGAGTGACACCTGGGCAGGTACCAGGTGAGAAAGGTAACTAAAAATAAGAATTATTTAACTTAAATTCACATGGCTGATTTTTATATATGTCATGTAGAATATTATTTTAAAGTAATATCATAAGTGTCAGACACTTTTGATGGACCAGAGCTTTCATCAGACGCTTTTAAGCTACCCAAAAAATAAATGAACTTTACTTATTTTTACATGTCTGATTTTTTAATATGTTATTGAAGTATTCATTTAAAAGTTATATTCAATCATTAAGACAAATTAGAGTGACCAAACATCCCCTAAGACAAAAATTATCCAGCCAGAAGTATGATGGCGAGAGTACTATGCATGCGCTTCAGAGTGAATGAGACGTCCATAATAACTCGGTTTCCCTTCTCAAACTCACCATCTGTTTCAATCTACTGTGTATGTGCTGTTTGTGTGTAATATAACTTATAGTATACAGTATAGTCAGTGTTGTTTTTTAAGGCACAATTGTGCCAAAAGGGGCACTATGGTAAGCACTTTGAGAAATTGGTCGAAAACGGGCACAATTTTAAGATTCCGTATTTTCGTGGTTGCGTGGTCATTTTCACTTGTCTAAATTCTCACTTTTCATTTCATTTTCCTCAAAAATCCTGTTTCCTGTTAGTATGAAATTTAAAAATTATGATTTCTATGCAATATATACATGATTTCTCAACGTTCAGATTGGTAAACATTAAAAAATGGAGCTTCATGTAGTATTTGATATGCAATTGATGGAATTCCGCAGGTTTCTGGGGCCAAAATTGCCTCCTTTGGGGCTTTGGACAAACCGTCTACTTTTTGCGAGGACAAACGCTAACTCGAATGTGACTCAAGTGGCAATTTTTCATATTTATAATATATTATTGAATATATTTATATTTTTACGATGCAGAAAAACTCAAAGTCGTCTCCACAATTTAATGTTTGAAAGATGTTCAGTACGGTGATTCAGTACATGTTCCGAACCTACATAGGTTCATCATCAGCTGAATTTACATTGAATTCTACAATAGAGGAAGAGTAATATAATATTAGTTGATAAATGAAGTATAAAATTCACTTACATGGAGATGAAAAAAATAGCAAATTCACATGGTGAAGTTCAAAAGAACATAGAAAATTTGGTAGTGACAATTATGATTGATTTGATATCAGGGGAATTTGGGACATCCCTAACACCATAAATATATTGAAGATTGGGGGGCTTGGAGCCCTTATGCCCAATATGCAATATTAGAAAAATAACCTAACCCAACCAAATTTTTTATGTCCTTTTGAACTTCACCATGTGAATTTGCTATTTTTTTCATCTGCATGTAAGTAAATTTTATACTTCATTTATCAACTAATATTATATTACTCTTCCTTTATTGTAGAATTCAATGTAAATTCAGCTGATGATGAACCTATGTAGGTTCGAAACATGTACTGAATCACCGTACTGAACATCTTTCAAATATTAAATTGTGGAGACGTCTTTGAGTTTTTCTGCATCGTAAAAATATAAATATATTCAATAATATATTATAAATATGAAAAATTGCCACTTAAGTCACATTCGAGTTAGCGTTTGTCCTCGCAAAAAGTAGACGGTTTGTCCAAAGCCCCAAAGGAGGCAATTTTGGCCCCAGAAACCTGCGGAATTCCATCAATTGGCTATCAAATACTACATGAAGCTCAATTTTTTAATGTTGACCAATCTGAACGTTGATAAATCATGTAGGTATTGCATAGAAATCATAATTTTTGAATTTCATACTAACAGGAAACAGGATTGTTGAGGAAAATGAAATGAAAAGTGAGAATTTAGACAAGTGAAATTGACCACGGAACCACGAAAATACGGAATCTTAAAATTGTGCCCGTTTTCCACCAATTTCTCAAAGTGCTTACCATAGTGCCCCTTTTGGCACAATTGTGCCTTAAAAAACAACACTGACTATATATACTGTATACTATAAGTTATATTACACACAAACAGCACATACACAGTAGATTGAAACAGATGGTGAGTTTGAGAAGGGAAACCGAGTTATTATGGACGTCTCATTCACTCTGAAGCTCATGCATAGTACTCTCGCCCTCATACTTCTGGCTGAATAATTTTTGTCTTAGGGGATGTTTGGTCACTCTAATTTGTCTCACTGATTGAATATAACTTTTAAATGAATACTTCAATAACATATTAAAAAATCAGACATGTAAAAATAAGTAAAGTTCATTTATTTTTTGGGTAGCTTAAAAGCGTCTGATAAAAGCTCTGGTCCATCAAAAGTGTCTGACACTTATGATATTACTTTAAAATAATATTCTACATGACATATATAAAAATCAGCCATGTGAATTTAAGTAAAATAATTCTCATTTTTAGTTACCTTTCTCACCTGGTACCTGCCCAGGTGTCACTCGGCAAGTTCCACAAAGCGCGTAGGTATTCAAGGCACACGAGACGCTACTGAAAACTTCAGGTTTCATCCGTGTGAAAATAAGTTATGTCTGATTGCTCTGGGATCTTACTCTATTATCGGGGTGGTTGATGATGAGATTGGAACCTTTGGTGTAAAAGTTGAAAGTTTGCCTAGAGATCAATAACCCTAACACCAAACTGATATTTTTGCATTCGACGCGCGTTTCGCTAAAAAAGTTAGCATCTTCAGGAGAAAAAATTGATACCAAATCTAAAGCTAGGGTTAGTTTGGACTTTGTTTGTTACTGTTAATTATTCTTATTAATTTCTCGATATTGTACTAGTGCAGTCACTACCTGCAAGGTCCGTCATCTGTTATTATCGATTATTCTGATTACTTTCTCAACAATAAATTGAAAAGCGGGCTGAAGTGATAGGTCCCTTGTCACCATTCATGCTGTTTTCACATTTTGCTATTTCTAGACTCCCACATGTCTAAGATTGCTTTCACCAATTTTGTGGTCATTGTCTAGAGCGTGTTGGGCGACACTGGATTTTTCTACCCTTCCGTATTTCAGTGTGCAAAATTCTCCTTGAAACGGGTTTTAATCAGGGTTGGGCTGATTAAAATCAAGTGATTGAAATCACGATTAAAATCATGATTAAAATCGCTTGATTTTTTAAATTAAAATCATGATTTGAATCATTTTTTGTTTTTTTTATTCAGAACCAGATAACAACATAATATAAAAGCTTTCTCGAAGATCAGAAGGAGTATCTGCTTTTAGCAAAAACAACAAAAAAGAAGTACATAACTCCAAATTCTCTAACTAAACGTAACACCTAAATTTTATTACTGTATATTTTCAGTCCATTCTTTTTCGTTATAGAATTTAAACAAAAACACGAGTTTTTCTCCTTTTTCTATGCCTAATCTGTTTCTAATATCCGAGTGTACAACTAGCGACTAGCGAAATGCGTGAAATTGTTGGGCAACTTCAATTTATAGGTTATGAAGGAAAACAAGCCTCGACAGGAATATTCTTGCAAAAAGCACAACAAACACGTTCGTGTTCGTGCCTCACTCGGCACTGTATAGCGAGTGTATAGGACAGAAGGAAAACAAATCGCGACAAGAATTTTCTTGCAAGAAGCGCGACCAATGCGTTGTCACAAGTTTTTGAGCCGCAAATTGTATTAAAATTTTTAGACCTATACATTACAGTAATCAAAAATAATTTCAAAGAATCAAAATGTTCAAATTTTATATTCAAATTAAAAAAATCAAAAAAATTAAATAAATCGTGATTTAAATAAAATTAATGATTTTTGATTTTTTTAATAAAAATCAGTTGTTGTTGCAATCTTGACATCTGATTTCGTGAATTCCCGAATTCTCTGTATTTTCTTATTAAGACACTGTTGTAATTTATAAAAAGTTTCATATGCAACTTTCATATTCACTTTGTCAAAAATCTGTTGAAGTCCTCTAGTGTATTGAGGTTCACATGGAAATACTATAAACTTTTCATTTTTCTCATCTTTTTGAAAAGTCGAAGATTCACGAAGTGTTTCACTGAATTTACATTTCCTAATGATCTTATCAACTATCTCTGGGTTAGAACCGTTCACTTCAGCTACGTACTTAATCACTCTCCTTTCATTGTCGGACTTATCTTTTTTCACAGGAAAAGTTATTAACCTATGGACAAGGAATAGCGGTGCCGCCATATAATGTTGTGGACAATGATTCAAGTCATTTGGAATGTATCTGAATGTGTTCGTGTCTTTCCTGTAAATGTCAAATTATATTCCATTCTGTTCATTTCTTTAACGAATACATCTGAAAATGGCAACTTCCGTTCTTTTTCTACTTCGCACGTGAATTTTATACTATTACATCTGCTGTTTAGTGCCGGAAGGAGCTTTTCAATTTTGGCAATCCTTGTATACACCACAGCGAATATGTCGTCAACATATCTAATCCAGACCCTAGGGAAGTAACTGAGTTCCTCCCTAGCATCCGTCTCAAACCTGCCCATGAACAGGTTCGCCACAAATGGGGACAATGGGTTACCCATGGCTGTCCCTTCATGCTGTGCATAATATGAGCCATTATATTGAAAACAATTCTGATCCATTTTTCAAAGGAAAAGTTATTAACCTATGGACAAGGAATAACAGTGCCACCATATAATGTTGTGGACAATGATTCGAGTCATTTGTAATGTATCTAAATGTGTTCGTGTCTTTCCTGTAAATGTCAAATTATATTTCATTCTGTTCATTTCTTATAACCAATACATCTAAAAATGGCAACTTTCGTTCTTTTTCTACTTCGTAAGTGAATTTTTTATCGGGGTAGAATGAAAATCTGCCCTTCTACACTTGTATAGATTCCAATATTAATTCTTATTTTTCCAGATTGTGGTAGATTGAGAACCTAAAAAAACTAGAAGAAAAAATTCGTTTGGTGTTACGGTAATTGATTTCTACAAAAAGTTTCAAAGTCGGAGATAACTATTTTTCTTACACAAGTCGCGCTGATTTTCAAAGAAACCGTTTCCTTTGATGAAACATTCCATCAAGGGAAACCGTTCAAGAAAACTCCCGACGACGCCAGTGTTTTCACCCACACTTCGAGCAGAGTTACGAGCTTCCAGAAATCGATTGCCACTTTCAGCTGAAACAAGCCTAATGACTCCGACTCCAAGATGCGAAATGCGTGGGGGATAAAGTAAATTATTTCCTATAATAACACAGGCGAACGGAAGTAACGAAGGGGCAAGAGCGGTGGAAAAGTTGTGGTGAGACGGTATGGAAATATCCGGTTAAAGCATTATCAGATTTTCGGTAATCATATTTTAATTTTATTCATTCAGAATCATTGGAAAATGCCATTATTTCTTACCTACTTTCAGGTTGGAAAATGACCAATTGTTTATTGAGGAGACAAAGAGGTTGGCAATTTGCCTAAAGTGCAGAAAATTCCATTTTCGCATGTGTCAGGTTCAAGATGTTCACTACCAGTGTGAAAATATATTTCTTCTCAAATTTTCCAAAATAAAAAAACCTATTTCACATGGCTCTCATGAGCCCCTTGCTTCGAAAATCCGATAATCATAGAATATCTAATTTTTACAGCGAGAGTTAACGATAACTAGTTATCACAAGAGGAAAATTGCAATTCTAGCAGGTTTTCTCAAACTTTTTCATTATCTCTCAATATTTTTCAAAATTTCATTTTAATAATTTTGATTTTTTAATAACTTTAATAAATTTTTTCAATATTCATTTTGACATTTCGACTCTCTTCATTATTTTCATTTTGGATATATCGTCATTTACTACTGCTGATAAATTGAATTTATTAATTTTTCGAATTTTTCGTTATCTTTTTCATAGTTTTTAAATTTTTGCATATTTTAATATCCAAAAGTTTCATTCAGATGTTTCTAGCTTTCCGTTATATATAAATCAAAATATATGTGAAATATTTGGGAGTCTCACATTAAAATGAAAATGTTTTGTTTGATGAGAATGCTAAAGAATGTATGGGTGGACAGACAATTCTATAACATGAAAACAAGATTCATCACCAAGTAATTTTTTAATTGTTAAGTGAAGTTAAAGCAGTAATATTATTGGACAGTAATAGTATTATGAATTGTTTCATGGTTGTCTTCGAAAGGTTTATCGTATATTTCTACAGAGTAGTGATTTCAGATTATAATAACAATATTTTGGTGATCAAAAAGTAAAACACACTCCTGTTTTTATTCGCCCTTATTAGTGTAGTAATTTTTCAGGTTGAACTGGAAGACTTCCTCTCTGAACTCTGATGAAATTCTATTTAATATTCTGTTAAATCTAAAATTTCATCACAACCTTCAATAATTTTGGTGAAAAGGGAAACATGCTAATATACAATTTCAACCGGAAATATCATCACAACAGCACATAAAATATAATTATTATCATCTTACCACCAATTGGTATGTAGGTGACATTGCCTCCTCCGATGTCGATAGTGATTCCATGTCCCCTCTGGAACAAAAAAAGAAATTAATTCTGAGATTATCTGAAGTACTGCTGAGAAACTTCAATTTCTATCAGTTTACTCCACAACTCGCTAAACTTATAAACTCTGATATCAATATGACATTTAGAATTTTCCCGATCGAGACCCACAATTTTGGGTTGGTGTCACAAATGCCATCGATTATATCATATTTTTTGTATCACGATGAGATTTAGGAGACTTTCCCAATTTTAGAGCCAACTTAAACTTCTCACTCTGTAGCAAGCGTCTATCAACTTTTTGGGTTAGAAAAATAAAAATCGGATGATGAGTCCTTACTTCCCGTATCCAATTAATTACAACATGAAATCAATACGGAACTTGTTTCATTCGACTCATAAAAGAAATAAAACACGTCAAGAGTGATATAATGACAGAATTCCAGGGTATTAAGTGGAAGAAATAAATCGCTTGTGACGTAATTGATACGTCAGTAAACTAGACCAATAGACACTCATCCAGCTCCCAGTAATAACACGTAACGGCCATAAAACTGACCATTTCAATCCTCCTTCCAAACTACTGACACACTTACGTAACAGTCGAGGTATCTACAAATTGCAAAAGTGGGCGGCGCCTTTTATATTTTCATCTTCAACATGATTAACTTTCCCAGATTAACTCCGAGTTGAATCATGAGTTTTCTTTCTTTTCTTCACTATAGTGATATGCGTGCCAAATATTTATTGAAAAATCGGTGCCTGGCGATACGTCAGTTTTGTCTAAATCCTGCTATGGACCAATCTCCCCCTTTGAATTTCATCCCTTTTTCTCCCTTTTCCAAGAGCTGTCAAATTACCATACACGATCATTTCCACAGAAACGTTAAAACTTTGTTCCAGCTTCGTTAGTGTGGAAGAATTGTTCATTAGACCTAATACTTGAAATTTTGTCTGCCATCATAATGTTTTTCCATAAGCTTGTATTTTGTTATTTGGTGAACAATTAAATTATTCTTATTATTGTTCAGTATCTAGTTTTGCGGACGACAGTACTCATCATACTAGTTTCTCTTCCAGAGTCCCCATACCAGCTCGAGAAACATAAATTCGAAGAAGGATTCACGTCAATAAAATTAACGATGGCTTGGTAAAAATAATAGAATGGGGTGACATGAACTTAGTGGAATTTAATGCTGGGAAAACTCAGGCATGTCTCTTCTCAAGGAAAGCCGATCTATCGTCATCTAGTATTCAGATGTCAGGAGTAACTATTCCTACAAAGTCAAGTATCTCGATGCTAGGAATTACGATCAGTGATGATCTATCATGGAAAACCCATGTGAGATCGATAGCTAAAGGTGCTTCGCAGGCACTTGAATTTCTATTTCGTGCGAAGAAATACTTTACTTCTCGTCAGCTTCTGATGATCTACAAGGCTCAGATAAAACCTGTCTTGGAATATAGTTCTCATGTATGGAGTTTGGCACCAAAACATGCATTGAAGCTTGCCGCAGGGGCGGATCCACGGGGGGGGTTTTCGGGTCCGGACCCCCCCCATTGGGAAAATAAGAGATAATTTTTTTTCAATTTGTATCGGCTCGTAATTTCCAAATTTTGTTAGGGAACGAAAAAATGTCACATGAGCAAGACAAAAAAATAAAATAGAATAAATTTTTTTGCTTTAAAATTGAAAAACTTCAATAATTATTATTACATTCCATTGAAAACTAAAGAGCAGGCTACATTTGAACATTAGTAAATTTTCGAGGTTTTTTGGCGCAGTATTCGAAAAATTAGACTTTTTACATTTGTGATGAGTATTGTGTATGCCGGTAACGATTTGAATATACTATGTATGAGTAGAATATGCTGTTGATTCGGTTAAATCAACTCGATTCGATTCAAAAAAAGTAAAGTTTCGAACCTACTTTACCTTCTGGCTACACCTTCAAATTTTGCTCATGTCAATCTCTTTCACCTTTTTTTTTGGATCTTGACTAGTTGTTGCTATACGGTAGCTCATAATTTTCTGGCAATCAGAACATGGCCATAGAACATATGTAGGCCAGACCAACAGACGTGTGACAAGTAGAGTATACGAACATCAACTTGCTGTCCGAAAATCAGACCCATCTTCAGCTCTGTCCAAACATCATCAAGAGACAGGACACAATATAGACTTTGCGAACACTAAGACCATCGCCACAGCAAAAACACTACAAGCTCGTATAATTCGCCATCGAAATCGAGAAGCGACCTTCCTGCTTAAATAAACGTGACGACGGCCAGAGACTTCCAACTGCATGGAAACCCCTAATTTCCAGATGCCCAGTCCCCACCAAGACATCCGACGGTCCTTTAGTAGCACCCGCTGCTATAAATCCTACCCAACATCCCTCGATACCTCAGTTCGATCTAAGGAATAGGCAGATTGAGACCTTAGAAAGAACTCGTGACGAGACCTGGGGAGTAGGCAGATTGAGGCCCCGGCGTCAAGTCACAAACCCTCGCCCCCTGTGATAACACCTGAGGAGTAGGCAGATTGAGACCTCAGCGTGAAGTCACATTCACCTCTTGAAAATGGCTCCAAAATCGGAGCCGAAACGTCGAGAACAAAACTCCAGACGCGGTTCAACCCGAACTCAACAACAACACACAACTGACCGCGGAAACCTATCCGAACACACACATATATATGTATATATATATATATATATATATATATATATATATATATATATATATATATATATATATAATATATATATATATATTGTAATTCATATTATACATTTACATATTGTAGCGTCTTGAAAAAGAAAATAAACATTTTCGAAAGCTCGACAAAAACAAAGAGAACAGCCTAATTGTCATCCCCAGACTGCAACCCAAATAAGTCTCTCTCTCTCTCTCTCTCTATATATATATATATATATATGAATTTTGAGTTATAGACCCCCCCCTTGACCTGATCCTGGATCCGCCACTGGCTTGCCGAAAGGCAATCTGTCTTGTTGGTGATTCTTCGCTCACTCCATTGGAACATCGTAGAAGGGTCGGAGACTTGTCTCTCTTCTATAGATATTTTCACGGTTAGTGCTCTTCCGAATTGTGACAACCTCACAATGACGGTTTTTTTCATTTCATTCAGTAGATCAATACATTTTTAAAACAGTAACAAACAGAAGATTTCTGAGTACTGTTTGAACGTCATCATTTTGTGGTGCATTAGGTCAGAACTTTCTCACATTGTGATAGGTTATAAACCAGAAAACTACGGAACAGAACATTTCCCAAAATATTCTGGTGAATGAATTGAGTCACTCAGTACAAGTTCTTTGATATCCGTCGCTTTTTTTATAGACGAATATTTTACTATCACCCATTTGTGCCTAATATTTCCTGATTCGAAAGTAAATTCTTCTTTCCAATTGCCTTGTAGTATTTCAAACGGTGGACACATCCAGTGGGAATACTGTACAATACGTGACACCTATTGTGCTAATTTCCATCTCTGCCACGAGATATTAGTCATAGCTGCAGTTGTTTACTGTGATGTTGAGGTCAGCAACAATCAATTTCTGTTGAAGCGTACAAAGGAACACGTGTTGTCATTCCTTTGAAGTATTTTCCTCGACAAAAAACATGCCCGACATTTTTCTATCCGGGTTCGTTTGCCTTTGCGAATTCTCGGTAAATATTGTTTAATCATTTAGAATGTGTTTTCCAAACGTTCAGGTAAGTTTACTCACATGCTCTACATTGGGATGTAGTCGATGACCTTTCGATGAGTACACCTCATTCAGAACAGCACAGGTTGCAACCTCCATTTTATTTTTTTTTATGTACAGGTTCACACGAAAAGAATGCCATTTGATGGTCGAATAACAACGCGTGAATCAAGGGACAGAAAATACGAATAAACATCAATTTGAAATTTTTGGAGCCTCAGGAAAACCCTCCTTCGGTAAGTAGTTCCAAAGAACAGCTGATGTATGTTCTAGTGAAAAAACATCCCTGAGCAAGACAGGTTCTATTAGTCTCCAATCTTGATTGAATCATTAAACTTCGGTATTGTTATTTGTTGATTACGTATTTGCAATTTAGATCTATCGACCAATGAGAGTTCAATGATATTTTGTTGATGAAAAAAAAATTGAACCTATTTCAGTGGCATATTCAATATACTTTTCAATTCATACGGTTTGCTCATGAATAGCCACTTTCTATTGAATCGAGTGGAATAATACAAAGTGAAGTCTGAATATTCTTCCACCTCTGTAAATTCAACTAAGTTGGGTATTATTGAGTAGATGTTGCCATAAAACAACTACTTGGACGGACATTGAATGATATATGACATAAACGTGGGCAAGGATTTTCAATGAAGATAATAATCTTGCAAGTGCTCATTGTAATCGAACAACAGTGACAGCTCGACACAAATCTAGAAAACCACCTACATTTCGGTTTCGGTTGGTTGCCATTGGCACTTAACTTGGGTCAATCCATATAATGCCATACATTAGCCACGCCTGAGATGGAGAAGACAACGTCGTCGCTGCTTCATCTATAGCAGTGAGGAGAAGCACTCCTCCAATAACCAATATTGCGAAAAGGCATCTTGAACAACTACGAAACTGGTATACAGATGAACCCCTCAATTTACGTCGAGCCGTTACTGTTGTTCGATCATAAGAAACACTTGCAATCGAATATTCTTTGAAGTTCCTTGCACAGATGTTTGGTCAAATGCCATTCAATGTCCTGCGTGGTATCAGCTAGGAAAAAAGTTGTTTTCTGAAAGACGTCTGCCCAATGATATCCAACTTTATTGGATTTACAGGAGGAAGGGACTCTGTTCGAAATGATTCTTTTCGATTTGTCCATCTCTTGGCAAATCATATTTGTTCTCTTGGCTATCGTATGCTTGTTGTGAAAAAAATATCATCTCTCTCGGGAATCAAACGAAACAAATGCCAATGGATTTCAAATACGCTTTAACTATCTTCATAAATGAAAGTATATGTTCAAATTATTACTGAGTTAATCGTAATATTGAATTTTTCCACAATCACATTGTCAATATTGATATCTGCATCGATAATTCTCTATTCTGATTAGTTTTGAAGAGAATCGCCTTCGTTTTATGAATAATCAAATACAGATAATTGTATGAGAGAACCAATCATGCAGGTGATCAATGTTTACATCAATTCTATTTCATAGTTGAGAAATAGCATTACACTTGAACAGAGATTAATCATCTACCTAAAAGCAGACGAAGCAGCCATGTGAAACATATTTATATACAATATAAAGAGGATTGGTCCCAAAACCGAACCTTGGCGGACCCCAATATCATTTTGTAATTTTGGACTGAGGTGGCCTTTACTTGATGGAAATCCATAGTTATTACGCTATAAGGTAGACACGATTAAATTTCCACAAAATTTATTGTCTTCGCGACATGTTTCGGTACACTGTACCTTTATCAAGCGAATGTATTTAAACACTAAATTATTCTTCGCTAAAAGCTCCTTAAATATATCAGGGCCTACTCTAATTATCTATGATTCGTAGAATAATACCACTGACAATGATGATGATTCCTAACTGATGCTGATAACTGATACTGATTCCTAATAATAATTATGATATCGGACCATAGTTACTACTTATTGATTGAATAAGTTCAACAAGGGGAACTATTGAGATCCAATTGATCATTTAGCAAACAATTTGAATTTTTTAATTTATTGATTTCCAAAAATTCTAAATAATTAAGTCTAATGCCCTTATTTTCAACATGCAGAATTTCGAAATTTTTATCGAAGTCATGGCCTTCCTCCAAAATATGATTGGCATATGATGAATGAGTTGTTTTCTTTTCATAATTCATACGATGTTCACGTATGCGGTTTTTGAATGGTCTACCTGTCTGGCCAATATATACTTTGGGGCAAGATCCACAATTCAATTTATAAACTCCTGATTTTTCATCTTTTATTGTTTTATCTTTGTTATTCTTGATAAACCTTCCCAACGTGTTATCTGTTCTATATGCTACTTTTAAATTTTGTTTATGCAAAAATGAAGCTACTTTTTCCGTAGCAGGTCCTGAATAAGTTAAGATTCTATAATTATTGTCATGGGTCCTCAAAGTGGGGTACACTTCTTGGATAGCTTTTCTATGTAGTTTTTTAGCAAGAATATTTTCTATTAATTTGACTTGATATCCATTGTTAACTGCTATTTGTTTTATGATATTTAATTCTTTGTTGAAATTGTCCACAGAAAGAGGAATGTTTACTAATCTGTGTATCATACTATGGTATGCTGATATTTTATGTTTATATGGATGTACCGAATTATTATGAATAGTGATATCAGTGTGGGAAGGTTTATGAAAAATAGCAAAGTGGTGTTTGCTGTTGGCTTTACCTATTGTCAAGTCGCCCAGTCTAAGTCATTTTGTAATGCTTCAGATAAAGCAAAACCGATGCGGCATCTATCTGCTGCATTTCAATATAGTGTACGCCCAAACAGATAAGGGGTGAATCAAGCTGAATTCCTGAATGACGTAATGGAGAACACAACATATTTGGGTTCTCAGCTGCTTCGACATATTCTAACGATGCTGTGAAAACTGAAATAACAATGAAATGATTAGTCTTCATAGGAGCTTGCATTCGAATTCATCCGTTTTATTTTTATACTTCCACCAATTTGGACTGCCTCACAACATAATGGTGGTAGACAGAATCTGTGAAGTTGGAAGAAATTCGAAAAATCCTCTCTGTATGGTCTGCTCCTATGATAAAAGCAGAATCTGGAGCAGCATTCTTTTCGAGGCAGACAAACCCGGTCTGGCTTATCTAATCGATGATTAGTGGAAACTTTATGTCGCACATTTTATCCAGTAGGTGGATATAAGTTGGCAACAACAAACACTGAATTTAACATCAAATGACTTCGTTTCACGGTCCTAAGAAAGTTATGTAAGATATTTTTGAGTCCGTCTGTCGCTGACTAATAATAATACTCAAAATAATCCGTATCAAATGCTTCAGCGTAATCTTAAATAGAAACGAATAGATATTAATACTAATATCCAACGTGTAAACAAGTTATTTTCTGCCAGAATTCCGGGTGATTTCTATTTATTCTGATTTTCATTTTTGTCGCCGGACATTTCAAAGTGGGATGCCGCTGTCTAACACAAATTCAACATGATTAAATATTTATTCGGAGTATGTCAACCACCTACTGAGAGTTATATAAGATCGTTATAGGACAAGTTCAAATTTATTTTGAGATACTCTTTCGACTTTCAGACTCTCTGAAGTTATTATCTTTAGACTATTAAATAAACTTAATTTTTATGAATGATCAATGATGGCGAGGTTGCCTGATAAAATTCAGCCGCAATTACATATAGCAAGATATATTGTGATTAGATTCTGTTAATGAATCCCAGATACATGACTTTTTTAAAGGGATCCGACGTCATTTGAAAGAAAATTAAGTGGATAATAGATAAGAAATTGTTGCCAATTCTCTGTTTTCCGTATCCTATGGGTTGCCAGGTGTAAACAATATTGTTAATTATCTTTGACATGTTTTTAAGTAGATTATACCGTACTGAAGTTTATTTATTTCTCTACACTATGACACTATTGCCTGTAAAATAAGGGCCGAAAGTAGAGGTTGCCCTCATTTGAAGTTATTTCTCACACTCTGGGCGACTGTGACTGAGAGAGGAATGTTTTTTAACAAAAATTATTTCATGCAATGTATGCAATCAATATGATTGAAAATCCTAATTCCACAGATGGAGATTTGAAATGAAAATTGAATATTCACAAAACAAAGCAGCGCGCGTATGTCGTCTCTCTTGCTCACATTCATCCAGGGAGTAAGGAATCGATTCAAATGATGGCAACCTCTACTTGCAGCAATTATTCCACAGGCAACCATGTGCTATAGTGTAGAGAAATGAATAAACTTCAATTCGATATATATTCCACTCAATAACATATAAGTGTAGATAACTAACAATATCGTTTACACTTAGCAACTCATAGATTGCGGAAGACTGAGAACTGGCAACAATTGTTTTTATCCTCCACATATTCCTTTTCTTTCGAATAACGTTGGATCCACTTGAAAAAAAATGTATATGGGATTTTTAACAGAAACTAATTACAATTTATTCAATTGAATGTAATTACGGCCGAATTTCGCCAGACAACCCTTCTATATCCTATTTTGCTATCATTAATCATTCCTAAAGATTGAGTTTCTTCAAAAAAACAAATATCTGCAGATTCAAGCAGCCGGATCTTCGACATTCGAACCAACAACCATAAGCACCACTGAATAAAAACAAAGTAAACTATAAATAACGAAACCACGCAAAACTACGAAAAACATTAAGGAAACACAAATTCAACTAAAAAAATATATATATATATATCAGCCGTATTCGGGTTCGCAATGAATAACTATCTAGGACGGTTCAAAATAGTCACCCACCCAATTATAGCAACTCATAGATTGCGGAAAACTGAGAACTGGCAACAATTGTTTTTATCCTCCACATATTCCTTTTCTTTCGAATAACGTTGGATCCACTTGAAAAAAATGTATATGGGATTTTTAACAGAAACTAATTACAATTTATTCAATTGAATGTAATTACGGCCGAATTTCGCCAGACAACCCTTCTATATCCTATTTTGCTATCATTAATCATTCCTAAAGATTGAGTTTCTTCAAAAAAACAAATATCTGCAGATTCAAGCAGCCGGATCTTCGACATTCGAACCAACAACCATAAGCACCACTGAATAAAAACAAAGTAAACTATAAATAACGAAACTACGCAAAACTACGAAAAACATTAAGGAAACACAAATTCAACTAAAAAAAATATATATATATATCAGCCGTATTCGGGTTCGCAATGAATAATTATCTAGGACGGTTCAAAATAGTCACCCACCCAATTATTGTAGTTATATTCGCGAACCCTTCACGCCTCAACAGTCCAACTGCTTCGAACCGTTCCTGGACTGATTTTGTTATGAACCCGAACACACCCATTAGAGGAGGATTCGTGCAGCTTCACAATGAACAAGTAGCGATAAACAATTATCAATTAAAGAGTAATGAAAACGAAGGCATTCATGCACCTAAATTCAACAATGATCAAAGCTTGTAAAGCTTGTTACATAAACTTTCGACTGGCATTTTTTATCCATTTTTATATTCCCTTGCTTCGTTTTGGAATGTTGAAGATTGAGATTGGGAATGAAATTCATTTTTTTTTTTTGAGAAGGTCCCCCAGATCCGCATCTACAGTTTCAATTTCAACTCGCTGATATTCAACGAACAGAAAAACAATTCCGAAAAACAAATTATTTGAAACTTTTCCTAGAGATCAATTTCCCTTACACCAAACTGATATTTTGCACTCGACGCGCGTTTCGCTAACAAGGTTAGCATCTTCAGAAGAAGAAAATTGATACTAAATCCAGAGCTGGGGTTAGTTGTTCATTCACCTCAAGTTTTCCGGTCCGATATGGACTTCGTTTGAAAAGCAGGCTGAAAGGGATAGGTCCCTTGTCACCATTCATGATGTTTTTACATTTTGATATTTCGAGACTCAAATGCATCGAGTAGTCTTGTGTCATGCACATGCTTGATCAGTTTCAGATTGCTTTAACCAATTTTGTGGTCATTGTGTAGAGCGTGTTGGGCGACACTGGATTTTTCTCGGCAACCAGGGTTACCATAGTCGACTGGTACGGGAGTCAATAGAGAACCAAAAACATGCGGACAATTTTAACAGAAAGGAAGAAGCGTTGAGTCTAAACAGAATTTGGAATTCCTTTCTGAGGAAATCAAGAATAACTAAAAAAATCACGGCAGGTAGTGCGGCAACTAATAATGATGATTATCCCCCGAATCCGACAGAAGTAATTAACACTTCAGACTACCTGCATCAATATAAATACGCCTTGAGAAATCGAAACGTTTAGTCATCGGAGAAGAGTGAGCCTCTGAAGAAGCTGGCCACTCGCGCTAGCGAAACGTCAGGCAGAAATTCCAAAGAACGACGGCCTTCAAGCCCGAAGAGAAGTAGTTATACTGATACTACCTATTGTAAATGTTTTTTTTCAGAATAAAAATAATTTTGTTTCGTTCAAAATCGCATGCCTGTATTATTTAAACCACAACTAATGACTGCTAGTTACAAATTGGTTACTGGCTAGTAAAAAAATCCATAAAATCGTTATCAAAATTATTTGAGGAAAAAATTAAAATGTTCGCGAGCAAATGGCTATTCGCTTTTGTCGAAGGGCCCTGAAATTTATCTCGCCAGGGGCCCCAAATCATCTCAATACGCCACTGGATCCGTCATAACCCGCACATTAAAGATACACATTTAACAATTAAAGTAAGGGACAATTTATGCAACAAATCATTATCATAGTCACAATCATTATCATAGTCTTAGTCATTGCCTTAATAAATTTTTATATTCATGCATCACAGTCATTGTCTTGAAAATTAAATAATGACAAATGACAACAGTGTGTCATTTATGTCGTTACTGTCACATTCAAATTCAAAAATATTGTTTATTCTTTCAAATTCAAATTTCAAAATGAAAGTTGATAACAAAATAATTGCAGGCATTGCACTATCTCATCTATTTCTTAGTCTTGTCACTTTGGTTTATGTTTGGTTTAATTTTTGAATAATTTCTATAAGAGTACCCTCCTCCAGGCTCATTGTTATTTTTTTTTAACACTAGTGCAAAGAAATCACTGTCCACACTCCACAAGCACAAGTCTAAACAAAAATATTTTCAAATATTTTGTCATTTGTCAAATAAATATTCATGCACATGCGCGTTGTACATGTCGTCCTAATCATAAGCATAAAAATTGAATATTACCAACTTTCAAGGTCAAATTATTATGATTATGATTGAGACTAAAATTAAAGAGGTTGCATAAATGCTCATACTGAAATGTTCAGTTTCAATTTGATTTCATGATTAAGACAGTGACTGTGATTACGACTACGATAATGACAATGGTGCATAAATTGGCCCTAAGAAACTTAAAAGTTGGCCAACTCTTTACTTGTTACTTGTTAATAGATAATTGATAATTTGGTTATATGAATCATCTACAGTAAATTAGGCAGTTCAACTCATTATTGATAATTGTTACTTGTTAATTGTTCCTTGATAGTGGAAGCTGGATGAATCCACCGTAAATCTTTGTCTGTAATGTCTGACAATTAGCGTCACCTATCGGTGACGCTAATATTAGAGATACATATTTCACAATTAGAGTAAGAAAGTTAAAAGTTGGCCAACTCTTACTTGTTACTTGTTAATTTGGTTGCATGAATCTACAGTAAATTAGGCAGTTCAACTTATAATTGATAATGACAATTGGCGTCACCTATCGGTGAAATTAAGAAGGAACAGTAATATGTAAAAGTGTCGCCATAAAACACCAATCAACACCATGCTTTTCAGTCATCTTATGTGATGAACAATTAAAATTCGAGCCACATCCATCCAAACCATCTGCGATTTCGAGAGTTCTCGCTGATCGAGTATCGATTGTTCCACTTTATCATAATGTAAACATGAACTAATGCGAATCCGCAGATATAATAATGAACCTGTTCCAACCAGTTTACGCGTGGTACCGCTGACATTTGCGGTCACTGATCTTCCTGCACGGGGAATACGGAAATGCAAATCCCTGCTGATAAAGTGTGTCGTCGTTCTAGAACGGAAATCAGCTTATTATCGTTGGAATTTGATGCGTCACAGTTATAGACTGAGCAAATATGGGTCTGTGTTTCAGTTTACGGGTCCTAAGATGCATAAAAAGCCTGGTGCGTTTACTAAAATGCTTTCAGTAGGAGATCCCACGATGCTCAATCGGGATTTACTCGAGCGTCAGAGTATATAGGGTTGCGAAGCTTAGATGACAAAAAGAATAGTATACTACTTTATGAGGCGGAGAAGCATGACATTTCTTGACGCGCCTGATACTACGCGCCGAACGAAGTGAGGCGCGTAATAGAGGGCAAGTCAAGAAAAGTCGCTTCTATGCCGAATAAAGTATACTATTTTTTCTTCAAACGTAGCAATTTTCAACCATAAATAGTACAATTCATACGCTATTTTTACTCGAAATTAACTGTGACAACTATCAAAGTCGTCTAGATGTTAGAAATTAAAATAATTAAGTCGTCGGTGGGATTTCCGTCTCCCTGGTTACAGTTGTTTGACAGTTATTTTATGTTATTAAAGACAGTTTATTGTTGTTGCAACCGCAAGCGCAAATTTGGTGCGAAAATGGAAAACCTAAACGAAATTGAGTCCGCGGCTAATGATGCAGTAGCACGTTTGGGGCCCTCCAAGTCCGGAATAAAGTATCGGTTAGTGTACAAGCACTTCCAAGAGTGGTGCGATACAAGAGGAGTACGGCAAGTTACCGAAGACGTTTTACTGGCATATTTTAATATAATGGAAAATGAAAATAAATGGAAATCTTCTACAATGTGGTCACGATACTCTATGATAAAATCCAAGTTAGTTATTAGAAAAAATGAGGATATAAGCAAATTTTTAAAGCTACGTGCCTTCCTGAAAAAGACAAGCGAAGGATATACTGCAAAGAAGTCTAAAGTTTTCACTAAAGACGAGTTTGATAAATTTTTGTTTGAAGCGCCAGATGAGTTGTATTTAGAATTAAAGGTAAAAAAATCATATTGCAAAGCATGTAGTATACTCTACTAAATTATAAAAATATTTCAGATTGTTTTGTTAATTGGGGTTATCGGCGCCTGTCGATGCGACGAATTGGTAAAAATGAAGACTGTGGACATTGAGGATAAAGAAACTGTAATAATTATCAAAATCCCAGACAGTAAAACACGACAAATTGGATCTTTTACGATAATTGGTCAAAACTACATTGAACTGTATCAAAAGTATGCATCACTGCGGCCTGAAAATTTCACAGAAAACCGATTTTTTATAAAGTACCAAAATGGAAAGTGTTACCGAAGCGTCATGGGAATACATTCGATCAGCGCAGTAGCCCAAAAAGTAGCTAGTTATTTAAATTTAAACGATGCAAGCGCATACACGGGTCACTGTTTACGACGAACTTCAGCAACACTTTTAATTGATGCAGGCGGAAATCTAGAATGCCTCAAACGACATGGGGGCTGGAAATCAAGCACGGTTGCCGAAGGATATATAGAGGATTCAATAAGAAATAAGAACGATAATGCTCAAAAAATTTTAAACCCTCATGATTCGCCAACATCGGGAATGATTGCTGAAAGTTGTGCTCGACCATCAGTATCATCAACAATTACCAATGCGTATCAAGAGTCGGGAACATTTATGCACGGTTTCAATTTTGAAAATGCTTCATTAACTAATTGTACTTTTGATATTACTATAAATAAAAATGATGTTTAATTGTTGTTAATGACATTTGTATTGTTGCTTTGTGACATGTTTCATATTGTTGCCATGACAACATTTTTCCCTCCGCCGTAAAGAAATGGGAAAAAAAACTGCTGCCGGCGGAGACATCAAACTTTGACAGGATCAAGTGAGATAAGTAATGTCATCATTATTTGACGTTTGAAGAAAAAAACTGTTATATAAATGTTCATCGGTGGGGGGAGGGGGAGCGGCTATAGATTTTCAAAAAAAAACTATTGCATGGACATACTCGAGCGTGTCAGATATTGATATTATCTATGTCCTATATATTTTTAAAAATGTACGTATGTTAATCTGATTGTTTTCATGAAGGGGTTGGTCGTGCGTAAGGGTTGAAAATGAAAAAAAAAAAACTCGAACGCGTCAGGCTTTCTGAAGGGATGTCAAGCGAACCTAAAAAATGCTCCTATATAATAATCTGACGGTTTGGATGTGATGCAGACTCGCGGCCGTTATTAGAATGTGAAAAAAAATTGTCATTTTGAAAAGCGCGTTAGATTAAGATGTATATGGTTCATCTTTACGCCCTAGACGTTGCAGTCTCCTGATCTGACGATTATCTGGAGGGATTTGCCTTTTCTGTCAATTTGATTTTTTTAAATTTTTTCAAATCATTGAACCTGATTGATTGAAAAGCTCAGGAAAAAGCATGCAACTGGAAAAGTATATGTTTTTTAGTAGAATGCTCATATATATTTATAAGAAAATAATTATGTCATTAAATTTTTAAAATTTTAAAACGTTCGATATTCTTTGTAATCAATATCATGCCACGAACGAGTCTGTGTGATCAACTGTCATGGCAACAGAAACCAGAGTGGGAGTGAGAGAGCAATAGATAAAGAAAGAGTGAGAGAGAAAAAAATAGAAACGCGAAGAGGGGAATATAGGCATCACGTAGCTGCACGCATTAAACTTTATCGATGAATTTTTATTATTTCGGCTTGTGAAAATCGTTAGATCATATATTTTTTATAATCCCTGAATTATTTCCTTCAGAATAAAAAAAATTATCCATGATCGAGAATGTCGAGATGACGTTTTTTTTTAACAACTTTGTAGCCCTCCTCCTTCTTTAGGTCACTCTCGAATTGATTAGTGGAGTATACACGTTTCAGGATGTAACTAACTCACCTTACCTTAATCTGACGCGCTCGAGAATTTCAGACGATAAATTTTTTTTTTACTATCCTGATCCTTTATCCTTGAAGGGCGGCCATATATATAGGGCTCATATATGATGGAAGTACTTAAGCGGGTACAAGGTATCCCCCCGTATATTAATCTGCCGCGCTTTAGTGAATCCCGAAATCCCCGCTTGGGCTCCCCTATTATTAATGGAACCTCATCGATGTATAGAGCAAATACGCACTATTGGGACACACGGTACAACAAAACGGCGTCAACGGGTTGCCGCCATCAAACATTCATCTCGGCGATGGATAATTATCGCCTGTGCTGTCGTCTCGACGCTACGCGGGCGTCGCTAATATACAGAGAGTAATAGGAAACTGAAAACTCCATAACGCCACTTTGGTGTACGTTTGCCGTTTCTGGTGGACCGACCGCCATCACGCGGCACTTATCGTAACCGGAAAACGTGACGGCCCGCGCAAATTACCCTGAAATTTTAGGGCATCGGAGGGCCATTTATATCACTTTATCGTCGAACGTTCCGGTCGATGGGAGTTTCGTACTTAGTTCATGAGAAAGGTACCCATAGGCCAGTAGATATAGACAATCAATTCACAATAATTCCAAAAGTTTCCAAACTCTACCGGTATGTTAGTGCGTGAATGAAAACAAACTATGAAATTTCGCATAAGCCTGCGATGAACGGAACATTGTTCAAATGACAAAAACGTTTCAATGCTTTATTTTCGCACAGAGAATTGCAAAAGTTCTGCAAACTAGGAACACCGCTAGTAATATTGTTTTACATGCATTAAGTTTGCAACCTTGTTACAGTTGCGGAACCTTATGTTTGTCTCATTTTTTGCAGTTTCCTATTGCAATTCGTTTAAAAAAATTATAAAAGATTTGCAAAATTCATAAGTGAATGAAAAAAATGTTCAACATAGTTACTTACGTTTGCAACCATTTCTGAAAAACGAAATATGTATTTATCAAACTTTATCCAGTACACACAAGTATTGAGATAATTAAAAAAGTTTTTATACGTGGTTGCAAATGAAGCAAAAATCGGTCTCAGTGCATATAAAACTTAGCAATCTCGAACTTAAAACGAAACCTTAATTATTCAAGAAATACTGATCGCATTTTTACAACGCCAGGAAGGAACTTACATCACAGTTATCCAGCTGAATACTTGATTATCATTCGGGTTATGCCTATTACATAATGTACTGACTGGTTTATTGGATCTGAATTCCTCTATTAGTAGGTACTGGTGTTTGATATTGTTTAGTTGTGTGTGGTATACTTTATTAACTACTAGTTTTCAACACTTCACTAGTTTGCAGAACTCTTGATTTTTTTGAAAGAGTACAAATACAAAATTATCTTTCTTTTGTTTTTACCCTTATTTCCGTGTTACGGACGTGGTTGCAAATCAACGAAAACGTTCGACGGGAGGACTTCTCCATTTTCAACTTCTATCTAAAAATCTTATGAAAATTTCGACACTTGTTTTCACACAAATATTTTCCTTTTTCCAAGTTTTGCAGAACTTTTGAATTTTTTTTCGAAAAATTAGAATTCATAACATTTTTTAAACAAACAGTTCCGTTCTTTTTGAATGGTTGCAAATTTATCAGAATATGTAAACAGCTATTTCTCCACACTTCATGAATTTGCAGAACTTTTGCTTTTTTTGGTAGAAAACAAACAAATACCATAATATTTTTCATTTTGATTATACCCTCGTTTCCGTATTGCAGATGTGGTTACAAATCAATGAAAACGTATGTGAGGACTTCTTCATTTGCAACCCGTAATAATTGAAAGTGTAAAAATTTCGAAACTTGTTTTAATGACATTAAACTATTTATTGCAAAAATGTATTGGAGGAGGTTGTAAATTGAAGTACTCCTCAAGAAAATTATTTCGGATATTTATGCAAGTTTGCAGAACTTTTGAAATTTTTTTGAATGAATTAGGATTATTACCAATTTTTTTTATAAAACGAAACCCTCCGTTTTGTTTAAATGGTTGCGAATTTACCAGAAGATGTAAACTGCTATTTCCCAATACTTCGAAAGTTTGCAGAACCTTTGCAAATATCTCCGTACAAATAATGCGAATATTCACAAAATCCTGATTTTCAACATGTTCCGTTCGGAAAAGAGGGTTGCAAAATCAGACTCAATATCATTTGAACGTACTTTTCATTATACTGAAGTTTCAAAGCTTTTGTAATTTTCGTTGAATTATGTAAAAATCATGTCTATATCTACTGGCCTACCAGTTGGAGAAGGGAAGTTAACCTTCATCGGGATGCTGGGCAGATTTGTGGATAGTTTGCGCCTGCACTGGAGAATTAACAAGGATACGTTCGACAGGTCTCTAAGCTCACAACAAGGGGATGGAAATTCCGAACTCGTCGGGTCGTCCGTCAAGGGTGGAACGATTCACGACAATCCATGAGAGCACCAACCGTGAAAATATCTATAGAAGAGAGACAAATGTCCGACACCTCTACGTTGCTCCAACGTAGTGAGCAAGTCTGTGAGCGAAGAATCACAATCAACGCTGAATGTTTTTTCTGAATAGAATCGAGAAGTAAGTATCAAGGAATGTATCGGTGCTGAGCTCCATCCATGAAAATTATATTCTGAGGCCGTATCTTCGCCTTGTAGATCATTAGAAACTGACGAGAAGTGAACTATTTTTTCGCAGCAAATATAAATCCAAGTATCTGGGAAGCACCTTTAGCGATCGATCTATAGCTTTCCCATGAGATTTTTACTGATCGTAATTCCTAGCGTCGAAATACTTGATTTTGTAGGAATAGGTACTCTTTACATGAATATTTTACCTAAATTCAGTCTGACATGTCTCATTCCATATAGTCTTTCTGTGTATATCATCCAAGAGAGACTATAATCTAGACATCTATTTAGATGATATTTTCTCTTCTAACATAGGTACCATTCATTATTTTATGATTTATGAATTACTAAACGGGGGGCATTCCTATCACATAAAGAATATATTTACACTGCAACAACGGGCAATAAGAGACAGGAATAACTCGGGTATAGAGTTGCAAACCCTGGTTCATTAACCTTGGAATACTCACTTTGCCATAATCATAACCACATGGTACCCGAAACAACTCAAGATGAAAAACAGAGGCTGTGTCGCGAGGCACATCCAGCAGATCTTCGGCTTTTTTCCAATGTTAGTTCTTTTCATTTTTTCCCTCTCTTTTGTTATTTGTTTATTTGTCGTCTAAACAAGCCTAGTCGGGTCCGTACCCCCCACTGCTCCGACCCAGTGGGCGGTAAAATTAACCAATGACCACTCCCCACACCGCGGGGTAAGTGGTCACTGGCTCCGAGAATCGTGAGTCCTGAGCAGACGCAACGAACCGAGAATAACGGCCTTCTGCATGCGGCCGGCCAAGATCTCTGCCGCATTACGGCATGCCGGTATGATCTTGAGCTCCGCGAGTAGCGTTGGTCTGGAACCACCGAGAACACCTATAATCAGAACCACTAACTCATTATTAATATTATTATTAGACAAAATTTTTTATTCCCAAACACAGAAGACCAGTACAAATTGTTACCAACCAGGCATAAAATTGTATAACAAACTTCCATCACCTTGCTAGTCTGGAAACATTCAAAAAACAAATTACAGCAAGACGTCTACTACGTCAATGATATTACCCCTTTTTGAATACATCATTTTCAAATCTTGTCCTTATCTGTTGTATATAACAGATAAGTGTGGTTTAAATCACTTATTTATATATGTACATCTCATCATCTAGGGATGTATATTCCATTTATGCATGTATCTGTATAACCGAATCGAATCTTTATTCATACTTCTGACTAATCCAGACACCAATGTGTACTTGGTACTTGTGACCAACGAAGATATGGAAACTCTGGAAGAGAAACAAGTATGAAGACTACCGTCGTCCGCAAAACTATGACAAGTTGTTTTCTCCAGGAAATCATTGATATGAAGCAGAAACAGAGTCTGCGTCAGAACTGAACCCTGTGGAACACCTGCATTCATTGAGGTAATATTAGACGATATGCCATCAATAACCACATAGAGAGACCTATCAAACAAGAAAATATTCAACAAAGCACACAATTGAGGAGTTTACACAAAGGAGACCCCGACGCCAAACTCGATCAAACGCTTTTGAAATGTCGAATGCAACAGCTAACGTTTCTCCGAATTTTTCGACGGAATATACTATTCTCGAGAGAATAAAAAAAACATATCAATTGCTTCGATATTTTTTTATTTCAATAGTGTCAGCGAGTTGCTGAAGAACTTTCTAGAGACTTGAGCGAACTAGCTGTTTGTAACAAAACTCTTCCGACTCAAATTTTTATACATAAATATATTCACGAGAACTGAAACTTTCGGTGGAACCGCGTCTAGAAACATTCTTCTGTCGACGTTTCGGCTCCCACTCTGGAGCCATTATCAAGACTTCTCTGCGACTTGGTGCCGAGATCTAAGTCTCCTCAACCCTCAACTCCTATCTTGACAAAGTGAAGATTGTGGTTTTGTGGATAGAGGAATAGTATTTATGAGATGTTAAACATGTGGTCGGACCCAATGTAGGTCTGGTTCTAAAAGGATTATTCAAAGGATTTGTTCGATGGGATAGTAATGGTTTCCAGGAATTGGGTAGCCTTTGTGAGTCGTCTTGTTTGTTGAAGCATTGGGGCGTTTTTCAACTAGTTATTCTGAAGTGGGGTGTTTTTGCTGTGGCAATGGTCTTCGTGTTGTTGAAGTCAATTTTGTGAGTTGATTTTTACGAATGAGGAATTATTGCAAGAATTGACTTTCTTGCAATTACAAAGCTTCGTCATTTCATTTTCACTAATATAATATTGCATCCCAATGGGAGGTTCGAGAAATATAGTTTCAACTCAGAATATCTAGCATTTGCTATCTATTATTCGAATACAATTGCATGTTTCCTGGAAGATAAGTACGAACTCAACAGCACAACCTTGAACTTATCAGCTCGAGCTAAACCTAATCATTATTCACATCAGTGCAAGTTTAATCTCAAAATATATGGGCTAACTTCAAACTACAATTTTATTCCCACCACCTACTAAGGATTATGGAACGTGTTAGGAAATTTAATACTGTTTAGAAACTTGCACCGTAGTTATTAATACGCTGATCCACAACTCACACAACTTTCCACACCTACACCGTGACATTTAATATATTCCACCTCTCCTTCATGCTAACAAGATTTTCTTCGGGCAAGTTTTAATCCCGTGATCCAATCTCTTTGTTCCCCGCTTTGCCCAATGGAGTCAAGAAACGCACCCCATAATGAATGTGAATTTTCTCACATCCTAATAACTGGGAACGAAGATTGTCAGGAAGGTGTGAGGCGATTTGACAAAACTCACAATACGAATAAAAATATTCTAGCAAACGAATTTTCTATTATCAAGTTTACCAACGAAAGTAACACCATGGAAGTTTCAATGGTTTATCGTTGCCACAAGGATGACAAATCTGGGGTTGCAAGAACATGAACTCATTGAAATCTATATTCACAGGAAAAAGTGGGACCTATTATGTTCTTATGAACTAGTTTCTGTTTTTTCCTTCTCCGAAACGATATGAAAAGAATATGAAAAATCCAGAAAAGAAGACATGATCACATAGCAAACATATTCTGTTGATGTGTATCTTTCATAGACGTCCGAATGATTCACAAGAAACCAACTCGTTCCCAATCTACAGTTACTTTTTCCTGCTTGATCTGTATCACAGAACACCCTATCTACACAGAAGCGCAACTGAAGCGTTCCGACCGAATCGAAAGCTTGGCTTGTATATTGTCAACCTCACATTTGTGTTGTTAGGGTGTTATAACATTTTCGAACAATTATCAATGCCCTTGGGTTATTACTACTGATAAATTTTATTAATATCGGATGAAAGCAAGATCAGAGTAGTTTTAAACTTTCGTTCCTGCAAAATTCAGTTGATTACTCTAAAACTATCTGAACATCAAATAGCTGCCTACACCACTTTTCCATCTACTTTTTTTTTAAAGGTGCAAAAAACAGTAAGCCTATTCACTGAAATTATTTTGGTAATTATCCAAATTCTCCGTTTATATTTGTTGAGAATAAGGGAATGTAGATTGCTGATCAACGAAGCATTTAGACGAATTTGATAGGGGAAATGTAAGTTCTGAATTATTAAGACCTTCCTAGGGTCGTATCTTCAAATGGAATTAAAACTGCCCCAATTTCAGTTCAGAAGCAGAAATGCTCAGTCTAGAAAGTTTACAAAGGTGTATCACTTGAACTGTATATCAATCGACAGTTTGAATTAACCGCCAAGAAATGACATTATACAAGCCAAGCTTTAAATCAAGGTTACGAAAAATTGACCCAAAAGATCAAAGGGACCGCCTTTAAGTTGCGCTTCTGTGTAGATAGGGTGTTCTGTGTCTGTATATCACGAGTTGGATATATTATGGGATCTTTCCATTTAACAGGAGATCAGAATTCAACTGAAAAAATAATTATATCTCTACCAACAATATGTTTTGCCAGAATCCTTAAACCAATGATCTCAATGATTATTTGTTTCCTGCCATTTTCAGCCAAATAGAGGTGAGCAAAGTTGGATTACTGAGTTGATTTTGATACAAGATAATGCACCTAACTCGTCGTCAACAAATTTTGCGTTTGTGGTTTTTTACACTCCTCCCAACTTCCACAATTTTCACAACTAGTATACTTATTTATTATACACCAGGTGAGAAGAGAATAAAAGCTGTAAAAACAGGATGCATGAAGAAGTTAACGAAAGGGAGAATTGCTAGAACATAAACACAGAGCAAACAAAAACTGGAGCAACAAAAAGCAAGTATAAAACAAAAACAAGAATATTCGTCCGAACAGGAAACCAGAGGAGGCTATATATATATATATATATATAGATATATATATGAAGGTGAGTTATATCAGGTGTTCAGTCGTTCAACTGGAGAAAAACTCTTCTTTACTCTACCAAGCTTTCGATAATTTTTATTATCTTTATCAAGGTGGTAAAACGAGTTAAATAGATGAACTCAACATAATATATAAAATAGAAAATATTCTTTACTGAATGCTGAAAGATGTAAAGAATATTTTCTATTTTATATATTATGTTGAGTTCATCTATTCAACTTATTTCACCACCTTGATAAAGATAATAAAAATTATCGAAAGCTTGGTAGAGTGAAGAAAAGTTTTTCTCCAGTTGAACGACTGAACACCCGATATAACTCACCTTCATATCTATTGACAGTCGAGAACTTTCTACACTATATATATATATATATATATATATATATATATATATATATATATATAAGATAACTGGAACTTCCGGTTGATCCGCGTCTGGAATGGGTTTCATCACTGGAGATCGAGGATTGAAGGTTGGTGGGATTTAAGGGTCGGGCCAAAAGTGGTTTCCACGTATTGGGGAGTTTTTGGTCTTCACACATTCTTGCACTTGCTGCGAACCATTCTTGCCACAAAAAATATTTCCATTCCTCTTGGAGAGACTCCGTTTTGAACTTCTTTCTGACGTTTAGTTGAGGAATTGAAAATACATAGTCAAACGATCAATCGACAGTCAACAAAATATGCAAAATATGTCATTATCATGAAAAACGAAATTAAATAAAAAGATCACAATCATAAGGAATTTGGCAGGTATTCTGAATAAATGAAAGTAAAAGTGAAGCCAGCAGACTGGTCGGCTGTTCATACATTCCCTAGGATATTTGTAACTTTTTTCATTGCAAACGCTATCTGAACTGATTTAATGGAAGAGGTCCTGATGCTTATTATCATAGTAGGCCTGTGTCGACAATTTTACCCCAAACTCTCGTAGGGTTTTGAGGCATCTTAATCACGAGTACTGAAATGGCAAACATTCTCGAAATACTGATTCAATTTCATGTCACCAGGTGGCGTGCCGCTCACTTTCATCGCGTATTGTCTCGCGGTTTGACTTAACAGCAGAACGCTTAGCAGCGAAGATAATTAACTCCTAATACTGCGTCATCATCGCTTTCCTCTACATTCTGAGACCGAGGAAGATTGTAACCGAGCACCTTGTGCGACTTCAGCTGGATCGATTCACTATTACTGGTGGAGGAGGAACTATTATTTTACCACTGGGTGATACGTCGATTAGCCTTTCCAGAAAAAAGCGGTTAACTTATACGACCATTTGGGATTCGGAAGATTCTTTCCGAACGAGTTTTCCACAAATCTTTCGAATGTTCCATTTCACCTGATTTATAACGAACTGAAAAACCGTTTAACGGTCCATATATTCTTAACTGGAAGGAATGAAAAATCTGAAAAAATAATGGAAATCGGAGATACAGTCAGACCTCAGGAAGATGAGAAGAAAAAGGGAACATCATGAACAGATAACTCGATGGTTCATTATTTATTATAATATAATTATTATTATTCCTTCTGGTTTTTCCAGTTTTTTGGGATCTCAACCTACCACAATCTGAAAGTATAACATTGACACGAGTGTACACTAAACTGGCACAAGACCCAACAAAATACATTGAACAAAAAATTATACTCGAACACAAAGACACACTTTCGAAAATAGAACCCACAAAACTCATTGATAACTACAGTAAACCATCACATTTTTATGGGTTACCAAAAATACATAAGGCAAGTCATCCTCTGAGACCCATCGTAAGGTTCTATTGGATTTCCATGCAGAAAACTGGCCAGGTACTCAGTTGAAATATTGAAACCTTTATCCGGTAATGGAAACTGCTTTATGAAGAATACCCCTCATCTAATTGAAATATTACAACGAATAAAAGCTGGAGATATGTTGCTGAATTTTGATCTAGAAAGTCTGTTCACTGACGTACCTAGCAACAAAACTTTAAAAATCGTCAGATCCAAGTTAGATGATGACAGAAATCTAATGCAAAGAACATCTTGCTCAATACATAGTTTTGCGAATGGCAGTACTCTTCATACCAGTTTCTCTTGCAGACTTTCAATACCAGCTCGAGGAACAAAACTTCAGAGAAACATTCACGTCAAGAAAATTAACGACGACATGGTAAAAATAATAGAATGGGGCAACATGAAATTGATGGAAATTAATGCTACGAAAACCCAGGCATGTCTCTTCTCAAGAAAAGCCGATCTATCATCATCTAATATTCAGATGTCAGGAGTGACTATTCCTACAAAATCAAATATCTCGATGCTAGGAATTACGATCAGTGATAATCTCTCATGAGAAAACCATGTGAGATCGATCGCTCATAGTGCTTCCCAGAAACTTGGATTTCTATTTCGTGCGAAGAAATACTTCACTTCTCGTCAGCTTCTAATGATCTACAGAGTACAAGATACGCCCTGTCATGGAATACAGTTTTCATGTGTGGAGTTCGGCACCAAAACATTCATTGAGGCTTCTCGATTCCATTCAGAGAAAGGCAATTCGTCTTGTTGGTGATTCTTCGCTCACAGACTCGCTCACTTCATTGGAAGATCGTAGAAGGGTCGGAGACTTGTCTCTCTTCTCTAGGTATTTTCAGGTCGGTGCTCTTCTGAATTGTTATCAATCGTTCCACCATAGGCAATATCTACACGGATGACTCGACGAGTACAGAATTCCCAACCCTTTGTTGTGAATTTGGAAACCTGTCGAACCTCTCTTGTTCAGGGATCTTTTTTCAATAGAACAGCTGAGCTTTGGAGGTTGTTCCTGAGGCTTACAAATTCGAAGTGAATGTTGATTCGTACCTCCTGTTCCTCGTTTCACGTGGTGTTCTTCGAACATTATACGGCTTTCCTCTCGTATGAATCTGCATATAAAAAAAGATACGGTAATTCAGAGACTCAGCGAAGAGATTTGTCGGTGCACGTTTATGAATATTTCAATTGAAGTGTTAATTCTTGTTGATGCCAACCGAGTTGGCAACATATTTCGCATTTCCTTTTTCTATACCAAAAAATATTTTCTTAAGACTCGAGAATCAATTGCTCATAGACTGGAAAATATATCTCTTGCGCTGTTGACCTCGAAAAACTTTTCAAAAAAAAATATGATGGCTTAGATTCTATCTATGGGAAGGAAGATTTTTCACCAACTCATCGATATCTGATGAAAATCTTATTTTGTGCTAATGCTAATCTCGAATAACTCTCTTGTTCATTCGTGATTCATTCATTACGAAATGTGTAGTTAACTATCTTGTTATTTTCTTCGTTTTCTATTCTTGGACACACTCATGTCGAACTAATGTACTAAATACGTGATCAGTTCTGCCCTTGGACAAGTCCGTAGAAGACTTCTTCGAAGAAGTGGTTTCCATTATTTACTCCGACCCTTCTACGATCTTCCAATGAGGTGAGCAAGTCTGTGAGCGAAGAATCACCAACAAGACGAATTTCCTTTCACTGAATAGAATTGAGGAGCATCGATGTCCAACTTTATCTCCCATTCATGAGATAGAGGAGACGGAATTATGACGTCATTAACGTATCACGTCATTAACGTTCAGTTGTCATATTTTGGTTTGTTCAGTATTTTTGGTCATTTTCGCCTTTTTAAGTTAATTTTTCATTGTCAAAATGCCTTTCCGGTATAATGAAAAAAAACAAAGCCTAATTTTGAAGTTGACTACTTTTCAAGAGAAAGAGATGCTGGAGTGCCGCTTTTACCGTTAAATGCAGTCTACAACGTATGTATCTACCTATGTTATGCAAAATGTAAGTTTTTATTGATTTGATTTTATTGAATTCTATAGAGTGTTGCTGATGCTCTAAAAATATCTATTAGAACTGTTCAAGAACTAGCTATCAGTGGAATGGAAACAGATGAAGACTACAAAATCAAAGTTCATGTCGGACATGTTTCTGCTCGAGGATCATCGAATTATATCATACATCGACATGCGATAAGAACACGAGTGTATGCGATGTATTCTGCAGGTAGGTACATACCAATAATTATTTTGAAGTTGAGTGTAAAATAACATTCAACTAATATAAGACAAACGTAAAACAGCAGAATACGTCACCGATTATGACGTAACGGCAAAGGATGGTTGAACAAAGTATATTTCTTAGCACGATATAGAAATCCAAGTTTCTGGGAACCACTTTTAGCGATCGATCTCACATGTTTTTCTCATGACAGATTATTACTGATCGTAATTCCTAGCATCGAGATACTTGATTTTGTTGGAATAATTACTCCTGAAATCTGAATATTAGATAATGATAGATCGGCTTTTCTTGAGAAGAGACACGCCTGGGTTTTCGTAGCATCAAATTCCACCAAGTTCATGTTACCCCGTTCTCTTATTTTTACCAAGTCTCCGTTAATATTATTGATGTGAATGTTTCTTTGAATATTTGTTTCTCGAGCTGGTATGGGGACTCTGGAAGGGAAACTAGTAATGAAAAGACTGTCGTCCGCAAAACTATGTACTGAACAAGATGTTTTCTCGAGCAAATCATTGATATGAAGCAGAAACAAAGTGGGCGCTAGCACTGAGCCCTGTGGAACACCTGCATTTATTGGGAGAATATCAGACGATACTCCATCAACAAACACATACAGAGACCTATCAGATAATAGTCGCCAAACCCGGCAATCGCTTCCGCATAGTGCATTGTCTTGCGGAAATGGGACGACGCAATCACTTCTCTCGGCTCTCGTTGGCTCTCAGCCAATTCTTCATAGCGTGCTCGAGGAGTTTGTCGGTCGAGTCCTTTCGACGTCATCCGCCAACGTCATTCGTAGACAGTAAGGCGCCGTGACGCATTTTAATGTTGCCTCTTATGAATTTCGCACGATGAATCGATTGTTCGATGAATCACTTGCGGCAGGACGGTGGTCGTAGGAGTAATGGTTGGACGCGACCGATATTAATGTAGGTCGGAAATTTGCGCAGGAAATTGCCTCGCGAGGAACAATGGAGAACAGCACATGCAGTGCGTGAAATACTCTTTCATTACCAGTACAATTAACCCGGTCGAGTTAGACATAGGAACAGTGATCAATTAACAAAAATTCAGACAGAGCCGAATTTTGGTGCAAACCTTGGGTTTACCATAAAGAATGAAAATTCAAAAGTCCCCAAAAATCCCATGTATGCTAAAGAAGTTATTCGGGGCCGAATGTCAAATTTTCAGGTTTTTTTAATTTTTCTCGAAAACGGTGGGTTTTGTCAAAAGACTACTTCAGAAGTTTTAGATCCCAAAATTTTCTACAAAACTGGTCTCACCATTTTTTCCTCTAAGTATCACCTTTTCTAAGATATCGGAATTATTGATGTCACATTTGTGTCTCTTTATGTACAAACTATATACTATTAAAAAAAGAATAACTCGAATTCATAAATGTGGTGACGACCTTGGGCTATTCCCTTTTTTTGAAATCAACCACTCCAGTTCGAGCATGGACTTTTTCTTCGTCTACATACTGTATTGGGAAAATATATATTTGAAAGATAGTCCCTTCGAGAATCCCCTCTACCCACATGGCCTTGAATAACATCTGGCTATTTATTGCCCTTCTGATGTCGTTCGCGTACCTCAGCATGGCCATATTCAGTAGAAATCTACTTTTTTGGTAGCTTTTCGACTCAAATCACTAATCTTTAGTAGAAACAAATCGTCTATTAGATTTTGAGGAATATATCGGAATCACAAGAAGGGAAGCCCTGTAATGTTCAAAGAACACCGCGTGAATCAAGGGACAGGAGATACGAACTAACATCCACTTTGAATTCTTGAAGTTTTCAAGCCTCAGGAAAGTCCTCTTCCGGCAAGAAGCTCTGGTGTTCTATTGAAAAGAGATCTCTGAGCAAAAGAAGGTCGACAGGTCTCCAAAGTCATAACAAAGGGGTGGGAATTCTGTACTCGTCGAGTCCCGTGTAGATGTTGCCAAGGGTGAAACAATTGATAACAATTCAGAAGAGCACCAACTGTGAAAAATCTTTGAAAGAGAGACAACAATTAGTTCAAGTAGTGAAAAAAAGAAATCTGAAGTTACATATGAATTTCCTTCGTAGTTTTTCGTGTTTTCAAGCTACCAAATCCTGAAAAATTAATTATAAGTCACTTTGAGAAAAACGGGCGTACACTACCTCATACGTGGTATGGAAACGTGTGCATATTATGTGGAACGTGCCTCTTACAATTGCGATATCTCAGGAACGATGATACTTAGAGAAAAATTTATTGGATCAATTTTTCTAGAGAATTCCGAGATCTACAACGTTGGTCTCAGGTATTTTTCTGATTCAAGTCACCGTTTTCGAGAAAAATTTAAAAAACCTGAAAATTTGACATTTCACCTTGAATAACTTTTTTAGCACACATGGGATTTTTGGGGACCTTTGAATTTTCATTCTTCGTGGTGAACCCTAGATCTTCACCAAAATTTGGCTCTGTCGGTATTTTTTTGTTGATTTAATTGTATAGCTTGACCGGATTAAATACAATATATTCATTCAATCAATACAGTCGCTAAGATGCCTAGAAACCCTGGTGATTCCACAGAATAGATCGACGCTTCTGGAGGTTTCCCCTATTTTTCGGTAGGGGGCGTTATGTTCCCATTTTTCAAATTTGATGTCAAGTGTCAAATCAATTATCGTGTCACTTCTACATGTTGTCTTTAATGTGTAACGATGTTTTTATAGTGTTTATTTATCGATTTCGTTGCTTTCAAACATTGAAACGGTTTTACTGATTTCCGTATATCAACAAGCCTTCACGAAATGTCGATCGACCACGACTAACTTAGTCTGTACATCCCAAATTATCCACCAGCAACTAGAGAGTCAAAGACAGGTCGATATTGTCTATAGTGATTTCAGTAAAGCATTCGACGAAACTGAACTATGAATTATTACTGAACAATATTTCGATCAGTTTAGAGGTTACAGATCTAGTACATTCATGCGAACGTCGGGTGTACCGCAAGTATCCATGTTCGGTCCCCTGTTTTTCGTAATTCTCATTAACAATTTAATTGATGACCCGAATATTCAGTACTTCATGTATGCAGATGATTTGAAACTGATTTCCACCATTAATTCCTCCCAAGATTGTTACAAATTGCAAAACGCACTGGATAATTTGACATTTTGGTGTGATTCTAATATACTTCCACTGAATCCGGTGAAATGTAATGTGCAGTCTTTCACTAGCTGACAGGTCGTAATTGAATTTCACTACCATATAAAGGGTACTGTCCTCTCCAGACCCGAACTAGTCAAGGATCTAGGAGTGTACTTCGATTCAAAACTAGCATTCATTGAACATCTACATAAAACGATTGCCTCCGCTAATAGAATGTTCGGTTTCGTCATCCGTAACACCAATGAATTCACGAATCTAGAAACTTTCCGTTCACTGTATACAACCTTCGTTAGGTCAAAGTTAGAGTATGCGTCATTGATCTGGAATCCAGTATATCAAGTTCATATATCGCTCCTAGAGAAGCTACAAAGACGTTTCGTGAAAACTGCAGTGTACAGGTTGGATGGCGTTTATCCGGAAAGAGGCGTTCCTAATAATGCTCTCACATCCCGTCTTGAAATTCCTGATCCAAATTATAGACTAGCTGCTCATGGAGTTGTATTTTTATCCAATTCAATAAACGGTCGTATCGACTGCCCAACTTTGCTGAGTAAAATTTGCTTGAAAGTTCCGAGACCAGGACTCAGAAACAACTCCACGTTTATCTTACCACCAGCAAGAACAAATGCACTTGTTTCCTTGCCCATATACCAAATGGTCGATCATTATTCGAAACTTGAGCATAGCTTGGATATATTCTCTCATAATAAATATCAACTGAGACAGAGAGCTTGTATGCTGTCAGACGTGTAGTGGCTCTTCGCTACGTTTTTATTCTAGTTAAGACTTTCAATCGAATTTCAATTATAATTTTAGTTTGTGATGTCCAGGCTTGTAGTGGGACTGTGGCGATGTTCATTTCCTTTTTGGAGTTCGCTCGCCTCAGCTCTAACTAACAAATGACATCATACCTAGAAATAAATAATCTTTTACCCAACATTCAATCTGGGTTTCGTAAAAAGCATGGCACACAAACTGCGTTACTAAAGTCAACAAACGACATCGCACAACAGCTAGACAAATCAACTCCTTCAGTACTTGTGTTGTTAGACCAGAGCAACAAAGCCTTTGATTTAGTCAATTTTGATCTGCTACTATCAAAACTGCACTGTCTTGGTTTCCAACCTGACTCCCTACAATTGATGAGTAGCTATTTGAAATGTAGAGCACAAAAGTTGTATTACAAAAAGGTCTTCACAACTCTATGCTCAGAAATACTAGTAGTGGCGTCCCTCAAGGTAGTATATTGGGACCTTTACTTTTCTCAGTCTTCATTTTTGATCTACCCTCTATTCTTAAATTTTCACAGATTCATTTATATGCAGACGATATAGAAATGTATATCTCTGTAAATCTATCTTCAGCTAATGAAACCATGAACAACTTACAATTACATATTGACAGCTTTTCTCATTATTCAGTTAACCACGGTTTACGTATCAACCCTAATAAAACTCTTGCTATATGTATAGGTTCAGCTCAACAAGTGTCAGAAATTGAAAATAACTATAGACTTGAAATTAATCGTGAGGATATAAAATGGGTTTCATCTGCAAAAAATCTCGGGGTTTATTTTGATAACAATTTCACATTCTCAAGACATATTACTCATATTTTCAGCAAGTCTTTCTTCAAACTCAAATCTTTCTATAGTTTGAAACATGAATTGAATGAAAGTGTTGAGTTACTTTTAGTAAAGTCGTTAATTTACCCAAATATCGATCACTGTAACGCAGTGTATTATCATTACCTAACACAGTTCAATAAAAACAAACTACAACGCATTCAAAATGCCTGCATCCGCTTCGTATATAACATCCCTTACAGAAACCATGTCAGTCCATTCCTTATGGCCAATGAAGAGAAGAGTACAATATTTGACTAGTATATTCATATATAAACTGATGAAAAGTGGAGTTCCCCGATATCTGAACGAATCAATCAGTAGAAGGCTTGAAGAGCATCAAATGAATGTCAGAGTGAACTTTTTCACACTACCTATCCATCGTACATCAAGATACGAAGGTTGTTTTTCATATATTGCACCGTTCTATATGAACCAAATTATCGAGTTTCTATCATTATCTGACAAGACGTTCAAACAAGCACTTTTCAGATACTTAATTCAGATTCAAGGAGAAAGCTGATTGGGGCCCTGTTTCTTCCTTTTCTTCGTTTTTTAATAAAATTATATACTTGAGGGTATCTGAATACATATGTATGTACACACCTATCTCTCAACAATTGAAATATTTTGTTACTTAGGATAGTCTCTTGAATATTATTAATATTATTATTAGACAAGGTGGAAGCATCTTATGCTAACCTTGTTCTTTTGTGTTCATTTTATCATTATATTCTGCTATTCATGTTATGTATGTATTCACAATGATCACAATAAACATTATTATTATTATTATAACAATTGTATTATCCTTTTTTGTTTTTGTTCTTAACATACTGAATCATCGATTTTATCGATTTTATTGATTGTTGAATTTATGTATAATAAATGAATGAATAAATAAATTACTCCTAAATGCAAGCATCACAGGCATGAGTTCCGCCCTGTGCAACGTATAAACAAATCCTCAACCGGATTCGGCGACAAAATAATTTCAGAAGAAGTCTGCTACCCTATGTTCTTGCCGTAAAGGCTTCCTCTTGAGTGGATTTTTATCGAATTTCCCCTGCAGACGACGTCGCGACGCTAGAGGGTGCCGAGGGCTGAATCGAACGGAATTGCTTTGAAGACAAACGACGACAATCAATTCCCAGGTATCGAGTACATTTCTATCGAAATTTGCATGTACTTTTCATTTCTTAGTCGAAAGTAATTGAGATCTATCTGGGATATCTACTTCGATTCAGCTCCAATCAGTCCTTCGCGAATGCACCTAGTTTCCCTTTCAAATGAGCCATGGATGATGAAAAAGAGAGGATCGATGCGTTACTGGGTTCAAAA